>JAJJLU010003461.1:0-130979 GCA_023807065.1 Isotricha intestinalis
CATTATTAATTATTTTTAATTTTTTTAATACATCTGTATTTCTATTTATATAAGTAAAATCTTAATCTTAAAAATTATTCTTTTACATTATTTTTAATTTTTAACTCTTGTAAATTTTTAAGAAATACATGCCAATTTTCTGTTTTATGTTTGTGGATGAATTTCTTTAATCCAATAAAATCTCCTTTCTTTTTCATTTCTTTTATTACTTTTATTATTCTTTTAATATTATTAGTTTTAAATTTAAATCTTCTATTTTTTGTTTCACTATTAAAAATTATTATATAATAATCTTAATAATTTAACTTCAGCTATTTCACTATTAAATACTTCTACTAATCTATTAATAATTTCTTCTAATAGTATATGGTTCATTAATTCTTTAACTCTATCTAATTTTCTTAACATCTAAAAATTCAATACTTAATGCTTTATAATCTGTTATTACTAATTTATGTAATATTTGAAAATTACAATTATCAATTCCAAAAGTAATCATATAATCAAGATATGATTTTTTCATTATTCCTTTCACACTTTGTTTTCTTGTATATTTTTCTTTATTATTTTTATACCATACTTTAAATCCTAAAGGTTCTATTTCAATAGATAATTTATCTTTTACTTCTTCTCTACTCATATTAAAATCACTGAATAATACTAATGTTTAATTATTATATTTTCTTCTTAATAATTTTAATCTATCTCTAAATTCTTGTAATCTATAAGTATGTTCATTATTTGGAGGTATATAATTTGAATAAATCATAAAATTTCCTCCTTTTGTATTTACCATTCTTATTATATTATATTCATCTTCTATATCACTAAAACATTTATTTAAATAATAATATATATTTATATATTATTCCCACTTCTTCATTTTCTGATAATTCTAATTTATAACCTGACAAATTAAATTTAGCCTTTCCTATTCTACATTCATTTAATAATATAAAATCAGGTCTTTCTTCAAATAATATATTAGATATTATTTCTCTATTTCCTTCATTTAAAGTTAATTTTTTTCTCCATATATTTTAATCTTTAAATATCAGATTTAAAATAATTTTGTGGTCCATATTCTCCAATTATTTGATTGGGTAATATATCATTTCTATCTACTTCTAACATATCATTACATTTCATAATATATCTAAATCTTTTTTTCTGTGGTTTCAATTTCAACATATTCATTAGGTAAAGCATAATTTATTTTACTTTTTTCCATTTATCCATTGTATCTATCTCTACTTTTATTTTTTAATTCATATAAACTTCTAAATATTTTATATAGAGGTTAATTTTTATTACTTAATCCTGAACAATAATAACATATATATCTCACAAATTCTTTACATAATTCATTGTTTAAATTTAAGTAGATTTTATATTTTTAGATTCAACATTTATTTCTTTATTTTTTTCCTTAATTTTATCAATGATTATATTTTCATATTCAGATATAATATATTCAACACTTTTTTTCTTAAAATTATCTGCGTTAAAATGATGAATTATACTTCTTAATTTATTGCTTTCAATTAATTTATTATAATCGACTTTTTTATTATCTTTTAAAGTAATATTATATTATTTTTGACTTCTTTATAATAATCATATACTTTCACTTAATTCTTTTTAACATGAATATAAAGTGAATAAGTTCCATTCACTTCTTCCTTGTCTATTATCTAATGCTTTACCTTTTTTCCACTTATTACTTTTTTAATTTCAAAATCTTCAAAATTAACTTCTACTTTTGAATCTGGGTTAATATCACATATTATTTTTTTAATTCTTAATAATTCTTCATCAGTTACACTATTACCTTTCCTATATATTAAAGGACTAAAATGATTTATATTTTCATTTTTCTTATAATAATAATCAAGTAATACACTAAAATTTCCTTTTCCATTTTTATTAAATATTTGAAAATTTATTTCATCTTTCTTAGTCTTATAACATTTACTACTATTAATTGTTCTTACAAAAATTTAATCTGAATTCCACACATTATACTAAAAAATAAAATTTCATTCCAGTTTCATAAATGTTATCATTTCTCATTTCTGATATATACTGTTATTTATTTTGTATGAAATCTTCCAATTCACTTTTTTCTCTCATATAATCACAAATAGTTTGTCTAATTATTTAATAGAAATTTATTTTTCCAAATGTTAGATTACTTAGAAAATAAAATAAACAATTAAAATCTCCTATAACATTACCAATGAAATATTCTTTTTCTAATTTTTTAATATTAGTTATATTTTGTTTAACATCTAAATTTTTATTCTTACTTCCAATTTTACTTAAGTTAACTTCATTGTTAGGAGATAGTAAATTTATATTCTCTTCTTTATTTTCTTCTCCAACAATAATATTAACTTCATTTTTATTATTGTTCTCTTCATCGATCATTTCATTATTATTATTATTCTCTTCATTGATTATTTCATTATTAATATTATTATTATTATTCTCAATTATCTCATTTAAATTTTCTTGTTTTTCTTTATCTTCTTTTATATCTGCCTTTTTATTTTCAATTTCATTCTTCTCATTATCTTCAATTATTTTTATTTCTTTTATTTCCTCATTTTATTTACTATCACTTATTACAATTTCATCAAATATTGCTAAGTCCAAATTTTCATTGTTTCCATTTTTCTGATTTTCTTTGGTTTCTTCATTAGTAATAATATTATTATTATTTAAAGATTTAATTATATTATTAATATTATTAATATTAGTAGTTTAGAATTATTTAATTAAACATAATCCTGTAATTAATTATAGAGCTAATAGTGCTAAAAAATCATCTTTTAATAATATTAGTGAAAGGAATTTATTTGAAAATAAAATTAAAAGACAACAAAGCACTAATTCTAACATAATGTTATTTATGAAAAAGAAAAAAAAAATTTTCCAGCTTGTTTTGAAATAAATAAAAAATTTGTAAAACATAATATTACAAGTATAATAAGTAAAAGTTTGAAAAGTATATTTATGAATCAATCGAGGGGTTTAACATCGCCTTCTCTATGGGAGGAGACCTTATTTAAAAATTTTTATTATTTCTATTTCTTCTATTATTCCTATAATTATTAATATTTGTTTAAATTTTCTCTTATTATTTCTGTTTCTATTTCCTTTGTTAAAAAAGTTTCTTCTCTTTTATAAGAAAAATCGTCCTCGAAGGGACTCGAACCCCCAACCTTCTGATCCGTAGTCAGATGCTCTATCCATTGAGCCACGAGAACAATATAATTTATGTTTTTATATTTTAAAAATATATTTTTTTTTTCTTTTTTAATTAATATTTTTTACTTTTTAAATTGTTTAATTAATTACTTTAATTCTATTTTTAAAAAATTATATGGATACTAATGGAGCTAATAATTTAAAAAATAATGATGATAAGAATGAAATTGAAAAAGATAATAAAAATAGAAATAAGAAATTTAAAACTATAATTTTTCAATATGAAGATAAAGAAATTTTTGAATATCAAAAATATAATAAGTTTATTAAATTTAAAAAAATAAAAAATCAGTTTATTCATTCTCTTGCAATTAATAATTCATTTAATGATATAAAAGATAATGAGTTTAAATTTTATAGAGATAATAGACTTCTTACAGATGATGATAAATTGGATATAATTGAGCCAAATGAAAATGAGGAAAATATTTATATTAATGTAAGAACAGGATTAAAAATTCCAAATAATGCAGAAAAATATATATCTGATAAATTACAATTATTTGGAATACCTATAATAGAAAGTGATTTTAGAGTTTATGCTTTTGAAAATGAAAAAATTAAAGGTTTAGAAATAAATCTAAAAAAAATAACTTTTTCAAAAGAAATTCTTAAAAATTCAAATATTTCAGATGACTATTATTATTGTAATGGCATTAATGCATTATATATTTATCATAATTCTTTTTGGATAATTGATTTAATAAATAGAACAATTAATAATATAAATAATGTACAACCAAGAACATTACATTCTTTAATTTATATTCCAAGTAAATATGTTTTTATAATTGGCGGTAAAGAAGAAAAAGAAATAATATATTATAATATTGAAGAAAATAAATTTTATCATTATGAATATATTGATGATATTTTAATTGAACCTAGTTTAATTTTTGTGGATAATAAATATTTATTTGCAATAACAAATGTAAAAAAATTAATTATTTATAAAACTAATTTAAGAGCAGAACCAAAAATTGAAAAATTAAAATTATCAATTCTAAATGAAATAACATTTGAACAACAATTTTTTGGAGTTTGTAAATTAGATAAAAAAGAACAAAAAATACTTTTCATTGGAGGAGATAAAATGAAACAATTTATTGAATTTAATTATAAAGAAAATACTATTTCTCTTTCAGAATTTAATATTTCTATTCCTAATTATTCAGTTTTTTCTTATCAATTCAAAGAAAAAACTTTTATTCCTTGTGATAAATTTAATTATTGTCAAATTCCAATGATTAAAGATAGGGTTTTGAAAGTTATTTTTTTTGATCAAATTTCAAAAACATTTAAAGTTTATATCAAAAACAAAAAAAATAATAATTTTACAAAAGAAAAAGAAGAAATTCAAATAAATAAATTTAATTTTAATCAAAGTAACATTCATAAAAGTCAAAACAATAATGCATTGAAGAACCAAAATCTTAAAAAGTCAGATAAAGTAGAAAATCATTTCGGAAATCCTGTTACAAATTCTGATGAGATAATAAAAGAAAGTTCTGATAATTTTGTTTCTTCAGATGATAATAATATTACCTCTAGTTAAATAATATAAAATAACATAGTTGTATAAAGATTTTTTAAATAATAAAAATTTGCGATAATGATAAAAGAGTTGGAACAATTAATTAATATTTTTTTAATTATAAATCAAGTTCATATTTTAAAAAATTAATACTTAATTAAATTTTTGAGTATTATTTAATTTAAAAAAAAATTTTAAATAATGGAATATTTACACGATTGTATCACAGAATTACAAAAATCAACAAAAGAAAGAAATTCAGAAAAAATAATAAAATATATACAATCTTTATCATCATTTATGTTATTAATAAAAGAAGAGCAAAATAGAAATAGAGATCATTTAGAAAACACAGTGAAAATATTACATTATATAAGAAAAGAAAAAAACAATATAATAGTAAGAGAAGGAGAAAAAGGAAATGAATTTTTTTTAATATTAAGAGGAAAAGTAGCAATATTAGTTTTTCAACCAGAATATTATAATATGACAGAAGAAGAATATGTTCTTCATTTATTAAAATTAAAAAGAAATAATGAAAATGAATGTATTAAACAAACAATAATAAATAATCAATTAATTTATCCAATGGAAGAAAATTTTGATATATTATTTAAAGGATTAATCCAAAGAAAAACAAAGGGAGGAGTTTATTTAGAAAATGAAAATATATTAAAAAAAGCAGATGAAGTATATTCATATTTAAAATCAAAAAATTTTAAAGAAAATAGGAAAATATCACCTAATGATTATATAAAAATAAATAGAATAGATAATTCAATTTTAGAAAATAATGGTTTAAATTATGATGATAAAGGAAATAAAAGAAATAAAGTTTTAATAATGAGTTATCATTTAGTTAATTATTTTGAAACAGGACAAACTTTTGGTGAAGTTGCTTTACAAAATATTTCTTCTAAAAGAATTGCTACTGTGATTTCTATTGAAGATTGTGATATTGTTTATATTGTTAGAAAAGAATATAATTTACTTATTAAAAATTCAATTGAAAGAAATGTTAAAAATTTTTATTCTGTCATTTATTCTTTTAATTTATTCAAATTTATTTCTAGATATACTTTTAATAAATGTTATTATAATTATTTTGTTTATAAAAAATTCAATAAAGGAAATTTCCTTATTGTTCAAGAAGAAAATTGTAATGATGTTTTTTTTATTTTTAAAGGAGAATTTGAAATTTTCACTGAAAGAAACATTTTAGAAGTTAATAATTTATTAATTATTTATAAAAAAAAGCTTTTAGAATTATTAAATCAAAATGAAAAAGAATATAATAATAAAGAAGAAAAAGAAAATGATGATTTAATATTAAATAAAAAATTTAAAAGCATTGAAAGTAATAAAATATTATTTGAAAGAAGGAAAATAAATATAGGAATATTTAAAGATAGAGAAATAATAGGATTTTCAGATTGTTGTTATTTATATGAAAAAAAATATTTAAAAGGAGGATTAATAGAAAATATAAGAAGAGGATGTATTACTTGTAAATGTATTTCTATTACTGGTGATGCTTATAATGTTTCTCAAAAATTTTTCGATAAAATGATTAATGATGAACATAGTATAATGAGATTAAAAGGTGAATTCGAAATTAAAAAATTAAAATTATTTATTGAAACTCTTGAAAATCATAAAAAAAGAATTTATGAAGAAATAAATAATAAAAATAATGAAATATCAAAAGAATATTATTTTTTAGCTTTAAAAGAAAAAAATTTAACTCAAAAGAATAGATTATATAATTTTGAAAATAATGCTAAAATATTAAAAGAAGGTTTAAAAAATAAAATTAATAACGGAGAAAATGAAAAAAAAAATTTTCTTTTTAAAAAACATAATTATTTAAATAAATTATATCAATCAAAAAATAGGAATTTATATAAAATTTCTTTAAATTTACCAAAAATTTCATTTCCTGAAAATCAAGAAATTATTGATAAAAACCCAAATTTTATTCATAAATTTAAAAGAAAATCTCCTTTAAATAAAGATAAATATAAACTTGATTTATTAAGTAGAAATTTATATGATGGTGTTTTTCATTCTTATTTAACTACAAATAATTTTAATTCCAATATTATGAAAAATAAAAGTCAAAATAACTTAATCAGAAAAAAAAAAAATAATAAAAAAAATTTAACAATGTCAAGTGATGAAGAAATTAAAAATCAAATTAATTTTAGTTCAAATAAAAACTATTCTTTTAAATCAAATAAAGAAATAGGAATTTATGATATGTTAATATTAGATAAATTTAATTCTTGTTTTAATTTAGCGATGAAAACGTTTTCAAATGAAAAATAATTATTTATATATTATTTTTTAATTTTTTAATATTAAAAAAGAAAAATAAAATTTTATATATCATTTATTTTTTTTTCAATTTATATATCTTTAATTTCTTCTTTTAGCATTTCCATTTCAAGAAAATCACTTAAACTCATTCCAAATATTTTACTAAAGTCTTCAGCTTTAGGTAAATTTTCAAATTTATATTTTAATTGATGTCTCTCGTTAAAATCATTATAATTAGTTAAATAAATATGTTCTTTCATAAAAATATTATTTTGTTTATATAAAAATTGTTTAGTATTAATAATATGTTTCTTCATTATATTTTCAACAGGATAAAACTCATTAATTAACATTGAATGAATTTCTTTAGAAATTTTTTCTTTTTTTTTTCTTTCTTTAATTTCTCTTTTTCTTTTTAATTCTTTCATATGATTATAATTTTTTAATAAAATTTGTTCTATATCTTCTTTTTCATCTATTAAATTTTTTAAAACAATAACAGAAGTTCTTTTCCTAATTAAACTAGTTCTTCTAAAATGTTTAGGTGATTTTATAGAAAATCTAACAGAAGATTTTTTATGGTTTTTAATAGAAGAAGAGTTTTTTTCATTATTATTATCATTAATATTATCATTATTATTATCATTAATATTATCATTTAATAATCTTCTAGGAGATCTTAAAGCAATATTAACTTTATTTAAATTATTATTATCATTATCATAATATTCTTTTTTTAAATGACCAATATAAAATCTTTTTTTTTTCTTATTTTTCTTTTCTAAAGTATCTTGTTCAGTTTCATTTTCTCTTTCAGTATTTTGACCAGAAGATAAATCATATCCTTTAGGAATTCTAATTTTAAATTTTCTTATATCAGTACTTTTTTTTTTTGCTTTTATTTCATTATTATCTTTATGTTTCTTTATCACATCTAATATTGGAACGTGATAATTATTATATTTCTTATATCCTTTTTCTTTCTCTATTTTTAAAAAAGATTTTCTGTCTTTTAATTTTTTCTCTGTCTTAGATTTATATGATGGAATTGATGTTAATAAAAAATTATCTAATGGCTTTCTCTTTGAACATATTTCATATTTTCTTTTTATACTTTCTGCTTTTTGTTTTATTGTCTTTGAGTTTAAATAAATTTCTGATACTTTTGAATCTGTTTTTGTATGGTAATTTGTCCGGAAAGAATTTCCATTTGTTAAATCTAAGGATTCAGTTTTTAAAGGGAAAAAGTCTTTTAGTTTTAAATTTCGACTTCTCATTATTTTTTTTATAAATTAAACAATTTTTTTATTTTTAATATTATTTATATATATTAATTATTATTTATTCTTCTAATTCTTTGCTAATTTTTTGGATTATATCATTTAAAAGTAAAGAATTTAATAATTGATTTTTTATTTGATTATCTATTATATTCTTTATAATGAATAATATATATTCTAAATTTTTCTCTGTTTTTGCTTTTTTAAATTGTTTATTACTATGAATAATTTGAATAAAATTAGAGGATAAATCATTAATATTTATTTCTATATTTAAATCATAATAAATATTTGATTTATTTTTAATAAAATCACTAAATTTTTGTTTATTATCATATTTTATTATTATATTGTTATTTCCATTATTGAATTCTAAATTAAAATAATTCTTAGATATTTCAATTAATTTTTCACAAATTTCAAATAAATTTTCACAAGGAATATCTCTTTTGAAAATTCCTTTAATTAAAATAATATCTTTTTGAAAGAAATTAATAAATATATTCTCATAATAAAAAAGATTTTCAATTTTAATTTTATTAACATAAAAATCTTTAAATAATTTAATTTTATTTTCAATAATATTATAAATATTTTGTGTTAAAGCAATTCCAATACTATCTTCAATATTATTACTTTGAAAAGAAGAATTATTATTTTTTTTTTTAGTTAATTTAGTACTTAAACCAGAAAAATAAAGACCAAAATTAGTTTCTATAAATAAAGGACTCCCTGAAATTAAAGATATTTTTTCATATATAAGTAAATTTTCATTTTTACTGATTCTTAATTTTTTTTTTATTTCACTAATAATATTATCATCTTTTTTAATATTATAAAAAGAATTTGAAAAATTAGGATTTTTATCAATAAATTTTTTATTACAAATTAAAAAAAATTTATTTTCCATTTCTTTATTTTTTGGATTTTCTTCATTATTTAAATTCATTAATGTTGATGATTCAATTGATAATAAATTTTTATCTGATTTTTTATAATAGTATTGAATAGGATTTATATATGTTAATATTAATAATTTTTTTTCCCAAAAGCCATTCATTATCATATTTTTATTTTTTTCATTAAAATTACTATGACTTTGAAAAAAAGAATATAATTCATTTTTAATTTGAAATTGCGGATAAGAATTTAATTTTAACATATCTACTATTTCTTTTCCTATTTTTCTTTCTAAAATTATTATTACAATAAAAATAGTTTCTGAATTTGTTTCTGAATCTATTAAAATGTTTATATGTTTAATTTCTTTTATTGGTTTATTGTATAATTTAAATTGTCCTGTTGTAAAAGGAAGAAAAGAAAGAGTTTCTATATCATTATCTATATCTTGATTATTAGTTATTATTATATCTTCTCCAATTATAAATCCTATTGATTTTTTTTTAATATTATTTTTATTTTGAGAATATACTAAACCTAAAAAACAATATGGAAATTTATCCATTTGCTCTAAATGTATTATCTTAAATGAATCTAAAGGAGAACTATAACTATTTCTTACATTTTTATCCATAAAACAAAAATTTAGTTATTTTACATTATATTAATTTAAGAATGAAAAATAAATAAATTCAATGAAAAATATAAAAAAATCAAAAGAATCTTTTTCATTAGGATAAAATTAATAGTAAGAAACAAATAATGAAATAATCTTATTTCATGAAAAAAGTACATAAAAATTAATAGAAATTAAAGAATAGAAAATAATTAAACAAACATATAAAATATTTATTTATTATGTAAAATATTTTAATTAAGAAGAAGATTGTTGTAAAGAAATATATGATATACAAAACTTAAAATTGTTTAAAATATATAGAAAAAAATTTAATTGGAAAATTCTTATCTAGTTCAAAGAAAAAATGATTAAATAATTTATAACATATCAATTAAATCTGCTTCCTAAAAAAATTTATTAAACCTTTAACTATTAATAAATTTAAATTATGTCTTAAAAAAAAAATATTTATTATAGAAATTATAAGAGAATTAATATTAATTCGAAATTTAATAAATATAAAGTTTAAATTAAATTTTGAAAAATTGTGAACATTAGTTTCTTTTGTTAAGACATTTACCTATTATAATACCTTATTTTTTATTCTTTATTATCATTTTATTTCATTTATTAAATTAAGATTTTTGTAAAACTAAAAAAAAATAAAAAAAAAATTCTTTTTTAAAAGATAAAAAATTCACCCTAATAAGAACACAAATAATGAAAAAAAAAGCAAACCAAAATTAACCCCCCAAAAAAAATAAGAAAAAAATAAACAATAAAAAAAAACCCCATTTTAATTTTTCCCACAGCAATTTCTTTTTTTATTACAATCGGTTAAATTAACTTTAACTTTAGAATTATTATCATCACTTATTTTTTTCCCAAACATATCATAATATTTAGTAGTTAATTCAGTCATAAGTAAATCAATACTTTCAAGACTAAGAGCAGTAGTTTCTTTAAATATTGCATTAATTTCATCAGCATATTTTTGTCCTTCTTCTTTAGAAACTTGTTCATTTTCATATAAATCACTTTTATTACCAGCAATACCAATTAAAGCATTATCACCAATATTATCTTGAACACATTTATACCAAAAATTTTTCATTTCTTCAAAAGATTCCCTCTTTGTTATATCATATACCATTATTACTATATTTGTTCCTTTTAAAAATATTGCATTCACTGAACGAAATCTTTCTTGACCTGCTGTATCCCATATGTTTAATTTTATTGTTTTTCCATTTTCTAATTGTATCTCTTTTATCACTTGGTCTGCTCCTATTGTTGATAAATATATATCTGTAAATGTGTGTTTTATATATTGGTTTATTAATGATGTTTTCCCTACTGATGATTGACCTATGAATGATATTTTTATTTCCATATCTGCTTTTGATGTCATGTTTTTTTTTATTTTTTTTTTTAAGTTTTTTTTATTAGAATTTTGGAATATTTATTTTTTTTTTAATTTTAATTCAATTATCTTTATTTACATATTTTCTAATTATTATATATTATTTAATTAACAAAAACAATTACTGGTTCTATTTTTTCCATTATTACTTACTTTATAAGAAGTTGAAGATGAATTATCATCATTATATAAATTATTTGCATATTTTTCAATATATAATGTAGTTAATCCGATAAATAAATTTTGAGTAAGAGTTAAATTTTTAGAAGAAGTAGAATAAAAAAAAGCATTATTTTCTTCAGCAAATTTTCTTCCATTTTCTTCATCAACAATTTCTACATCATATAAATCACTTTTATTAGCAGCAACTCCCAAAATAATATTATTAGTATTTTCTTTAACTAAAATAACCCAATAATTTCTTAATTCATCAAAAGATAATTGATTAGTAATATCATAAACTAAAATAACTATATTTGAACCTTTTAAAAACATTGGAGATAAACTTCTAAATCTTTCTTGTCCTGCAGTGTCCCATAAATTTAATTTAATTTTTAAATTATTTATTCTTTCTATTTTAGAAAATTTATCACATCCTATTGTTGCTATTGGATTATCTATATATGAATTATTTACAAATTGATTTATTAATGCTGTTTTTCCTACTGCAGTATTTCCTATTAATGTTACTTTTAATGATATTATCTCTTTTTCTTCTTCTCCTGATGAATCTATCATTTTATTTTTTATAATTTTTATTTTTTCTTTTCTTTTTTTTTAAATTATTAATATTGTTTAATTTTTAGGAAATGGTTCTTTTTGCTATTGGACATTTTGTTGATAGTATTTTTTTAATTATTGTTTCTACACTTACAGTAAGATAAATTTTTATATTTTTTTATTTCAGTTTAATGAAATTGATTTATTATATACTAAAGAAGGAAATGTTGAAAAAATTAGTCAAGAAGTTAAAAAATATTTTATTATTGAATTAATATTATCAATTATTCTTTCTTTACTTTCTCTTCTTGTTCAATCTAAATTAGTTTTAATTATCTCTTTACCTACAACAATGTATAATATTTATACTTATTATAAAAATAATTATATTTTATATTATGAAATTGATTCTCCTAAAAATAATCAAAAAACTTATTCTCAAGAAAGTTTAAAGTATAAAATTAAATTTGTTATTTATGTTTTAATTTCTGGTATTGCTTTAATTATGTTAATAATAAGATTTATTTATTTTATGATTGATTTCATATTTAGTGATAATGAAAGAATAAAAAAATTTCTAAGGTTTTTTGGAATTTATAATGATTTTAATTTAAATTGATTATTTTTTAATAGATAATATAATAAATAAATTTTTAAGAATAATAAAATAAAAGGTTTTTAGAATAAAAAAAATAAAGAAAAGATTAATTTAAAAAGGATTTAAATTGAAAAAAAAAATTAAAATAAATTAATATAAAAGTTATAAATCTTTATTAAACTATTAAAGAAATTATAATAAATATCATTTAATAAAAAAATTACTTTTATCAATTAGGAAAAATCTATTATAAATAATTAAAAATATTAATTACAATTATTCCAAAAAAAATATGAAAGACCATATTTCAGTGGATAAAATAATAAATAAAAATGAATTTAAAATATTAGGAGATAATACAATATGTTCAATATGTCAAGATGTTTTTTATGAGCCTATTCAATGTCAATCATGTCAAAATTGCTTTTGTAAAGAATGTATTTTTAATTGGATGAAAAAATCAAAAGCTTGTCCTTTTAAATGTGAAAAACCAGAATATAAAGAAAATAGATTTGTAAATAATATTTTATCAATATTAAAATTTAAATGTGATAATGGTTGTGATAAGGAAATTCCATATTCTGAAATAACAAAACATTATGAAGAAGATTGTGAAAAAATAAATTTTAAAGAAAAATATTTTGAAATTCTAAATTTAATGGCTCCTTTTTCTCATATTCACCGGTTGAATGTTATATTATATAAATCATCAAATTATACATGTGATTTATGTATAAAAGTGCTTAAAAATCAATTTGGTCTTGGATGTAGAAATTGTAATTTTGATATTTGTAAAAAGTGTATTAATAAAATTAACAAAAAAAATATTCATCAACATTCTCTTGAATTAGTTACTGATAATTTTAAATGTATAATTTGTGAAAAACAATATAAATCGAGAAAATCTTTTTCTTGTTCAAAATGTAAAAATTGCTTTATTTGCTTTGATTGTGCTATTAATTAAAAATAAATATTTAAATTTTTATTTTAATTATTCTATTTTTCAATGATATTTTATATTTCTTTTAAAATCATTTAATTTATTCAAATTATGAATAAAATTATTCAATCTAAATATTTAACATAATTTATTTTTTTTTTTCTTTTCATTATTATCTTCTTGCAAAACGAAATTTTCTTTATTTTCTGAATTAAAATAATCTTTATTAACTTCTAAAAACTTTTGAGCAAGTTCTTCAAATAATTCATTAATACATTCTTCATCTTTAGCAGAAGTTTCTTTAAAAATAGCATTAATACTATCAGCATAATTTTTAGCATCATTTAAATCAACTTCTTGTTTTTGATATAAATCACTTTTATTTCCAACAATTCCAATAATTAATTTATCAATATTATCTAATTGAGAAATAATATCTTTATACCAAAAATTACATATTTCATCAAAAGTTTTTTTTTCAGTAATATCATATACTAATATTATTATCTTTGCATCTTTAATAAATATTTTATTTAATGTTCTAAATCGTTCTTGTCCTGCTGTGTCCCATATTTCTAATATTACTTTCCCATTTGAAAAATTAAATTCTTTATAATTTTTTTCTCCTCTTCCTATTGTTTGTATTGTCCCTTCGTCAAATTTTTTATCCATTAATTGATGAATTATACTTGTTTTTCCTACATGTGATTCTCCTACTATTATTAATTTTACTGGTTTTTGTTTCTTTGTTTCTGACATTTTTTTTTCTTTAAGGTTATTATTTTTTTTATTTTTTTTTAACTTTGTTATTTTATTTCTAAATAATAAAAAAAAAATTTTAAAATAAAATTATAAAAAATATTATATAAAACAAAAAAAATCTAAAAAAAATGAATCAACAACAATATTTCCATCTTTTAGAGCTAGTATTATTTAAAAGGATATTTCCCGTTTCGTTAATATTTTTTTTCTGAACAAACTTTCTAGATAATTCTTCAAACAATTCTTCAATAGCTTCATGTTGAGTAGCAGTTGTTTCTTTAAAAACAGCACCAATTTTTTCAGCATAATTAATTCCTTCTTGGGCATGAACTTTTTCATCTTCTAATAAATCACATTTATTAGCAGCAATTCCAATAATAATATCATTACCAATATTTTTAATAACATTATTATACCAATAATTTAATTGATCAAAACTATTTTTATCTGTTATACTATATACTAATATTACTATATTTGAAGATTGCATAAATATTTTATTTATACTTCTAAATTTTTCTTGACCACATGTATCCCATATTGTTAATTTTATTGACTTGTTTTCTATTGTTAATTCTTTATATACTTCTTGACCTGCTATTGTTGGTATTTCTTCTGGGTCAAATGAATTGTCTAAATATTGCTTTATTATACATGTTTTTCCAACTCCTGCTTCACCTACTAAGATTACTTTACATTTTGTTGACATTTTTTTTTTATATTTTTTTTTTATTTATTTTTTTAGGTTTCTCACATCTTTTTCCTTTTAAAGATTTGAAAGTATTTTTAATAATATTATTGTAATATTAATTAAGTAATTAATATATTTTCTTTTTTAAGAAAATCAATAATAATATAATGAATAATAAATGAAATTCCAAATGTTAAAAGAATTATTAAGATTTTTAAATTCAAAAAATATAATTAATATTTATATCTATTATTTAAATATATATATCACGTATAAAATTTATTTTTAGCATAAAAATCATATAAAAAAAATGTCAAAAGAAAACGAAAATCTAATTAAGATAATGTCAAGATATACATTTAATTATCCTTTTGAAATAATGTTACCTTTAATAAGAAATATACAAACTGTAGGAAACTTAATGAATTTTATTCAGAAAAAAATAATATCAGATCCAATAATTTTAAAAGGAGAAACATCCTTTGAAGAAAACACTTGGTTTTTCATAAGATATAAACAATTTATTGATATTTATATGAAAATTGAAGAAGTAATTGAATCAGAATATTTCTTAAGAATTAATTATTATTTATATAAAACATCACCAAAAATTATTAAATTTCATTTAGTTTTTAATTTACATTTTTTAAATGAAAATCAAAGTCTTCTTATTATTGAAACTATATTACCAAAAATAAATATAAATCAAAATTTTATTGAATTAATTCAATCAGAAACTAATTCTAATTGTAATATTTTATCTAAATCTATAAGTTTAGATAAAAGATATACATTTTATAATTCGGGAACTGTATTTGATGTTAAATATGATTTTTTAAAAAAATTATGTGTGCATTATAAACTTTTTAGATTATTATTTCCGGATATTAAATCTTTTGAAAAAATAAATAAAGATAATGAAGTATTTTATTATGATGAAGAGATTATTAAAGAAGATCAAAATTTTAAAATTAAAATAAAACATAAAGATAAATATAATTTACCTTCTGAAATTCTTTTAAAAATTTCAAAAAGTCAATTATTAAAATCTCAAAGCTTAATTAATTTCACTTTTTCAAGTTATAATGATCAAGAAAATGAAATAAATAATAATTATAAAATGATTTTTTTTTTAAAGAGAATTACTAAAAATAAAACTTTTTTCTTAATAAAATCAACTTGTAATAACCCTATTAAAGAAGAAAAATTTAACAAATATTCTTATTTTTGTGAAAAAATATTAAATAATATAAAGAATATTTGTTTTGTTTATCATAATACTAATCATTTAGAAAGATCTTTATAAATAATCAGAATGTAAATAATAATAATTTTATTGAATATTAAAATATCAAAAAATGATAATATAATTAGTTAATAGAGAAATTGTAGTCATTAACTAATTTTATACTTTGTTTTAAATGAATTATTTTATAGGTTATTGTTTGTAAATTGGATATTATTTTATGGATAAAAATAATGATAAAATGGGATTATTATTTAAAGTTTTATATAAATTAATAACATATTAACAAATATTTTAAATTAAAACAATTAATTTCTTTTTTAAATATAAAAATAAAATATATAATATTCATAAAGTTTAATTAAATTTAATCTTAAAGAATAATGGAAATAAACAATAAAATAAATATATTTTAAAAGATAGAATAATATTATGAATATTAAGAGATTATATATTTATGTTTTGATAAAGAAAAAGTAAATTTATAAGCATTGAATGATTTACTATAATTAATAAATTTATAAGATATATATAATTTTTTAATTTAAATATTTTTAAATTTATAATGATATTTTAATATTTTATTTTTAAATTCTTCTATATCAATTAATCCTTGATAAAATTCACATATTAATTTATATTGTTTTAATATATTTCCAATTTCTGATTCTTTATATTCAGTAGAAATAGTTTTTGTTATTAATTTTAAAGCATAATTATATTCTTTTAAATATATAAATTGTTTTGATATTTCACTAATTAAACAATATAAAGATTCTTTATTTTCAATATGAAAAGGATCTTTTATTTTTTGTAAAATTGATTCAATTTTCCAATAATAAATGAATAATTTAACTTTATTATTTCTTAAATATTTTATTTTCCATGTTAAAATTTTAAAAATTTGTTTTTGAATATAAGGAATTTCTAAAATATAAAAAGCTCCAAATTTATTATAAAAAATAGTATTAAATTCATTAATAATTTTATCTGCTAATTCATTTCTTTTTTCAAATAATAAATCATCTTTAACTATTATATTACTTATTGCACCAAAATAAACAATTAAAGAATCAATTGGAAAAATTTGATATTCAATAAGTTTATATAATTTATCATATATATTAAATTCTTCTGTATCTTCTTTATAAAAAATTGTTCTTGAAATATAATCTATTGAAAAATAAAATTGATTTGGTATCATTAAATTTGATATTTTCTCTTTATAATATTTTAAAAATTTTTCTTCGTAAAATTTTAAAAATATATTTTTAAAATAATTAAATTTTATATTATCATAAATAATATCTTTTTCTAAATAATATTTTCTCATATTATTGAATCTTTTTCTAATAATAAATTCTTCAGGTTCATTTTTTATTTGATTAAAATCATATATTATTAACTTATTAAGAAATTCATTTGAATATTTTAATTGTTGAATATATTTAATTATATAAGATATTCCTACATAATTTAATAAATCTTTTTGTGATTCTTTTAATTTTTCAAAATTATCTTCTTTATTTTCAATATAAAAGTTATAAAAAATATTTAAAAAAAAAAATTTTCCAAAAGTAATACAATTTAATAAATATTGTTTAATATAAAATAAAGGAAAATTTAAAATTTTTTCTGAAAATTCTATTCTTTGATAATTATAACTTCTATCTGAAATTATTTTTTCACCTACAAATAAAGCAATTTGTAATATTGGAATATAAAAATAAATTTTATTAAAAGTTTCATCTTTTAAATCATCATTTTCAGTAATTTCTTCAATTTTTAAATATTTTATTTTTAACATTTGAGAATTCATCTCAAAATCAACATCTCCTTTTACAAAATGATTATAAAAAATAATTTCTAAACTATCTAAAAAATTTGGGTTATTACTATAAGTTTTCATAATATTATATGTAAAAAAATTTTCTTGTTTTGATTTGTATTTTATATTCAAAAATAATTTCCCGTTTATATAATTTAAAAAATCTGGATTAATATTTATTTTTCTTTTTCTATAAGGTAATAATGAATCATTAATTCCTTTTGCAACATTGGAATAAATATCTGTCATTAAATTTTCAAAATAAAAAGATAATTCAATTGTTTACAAATAAATAAATAAATTTATAAAAAAAGAAAAAAATTCTTTTTATAATAAATAATATTTTAATTTAATCAAAATTCATAGTAATTTTAATTTTGTCAATTTTATCAGAATTTAATCCATTATATTGTTCATCAAAATTAACATACATTAAAACTTGAGGAAATAATTTATTAAATTTAATAGTTTCATTTATTTTAATATATCTTTTAGGAGGAGGAGTTGTACTAATAGTAAATTTATCATTAGGATTATTTAAATATTCTTTAATAAAATTATATAAATCTTCAATTTTCTCATTTAAACTAAAAGAAGCTTCTAAAATATTAGAATCAGGAAATTTAAATCTAATATCACTTTTAACATAAATTGGAGTATTAATTAACTTTTCATAATTTAATCTTGATTTTAAAGTAAATCTATTATTTTGATTTTCTTTAATTATATCCATTGCTTTTTTATAAATTAATTTATCGTCTTCTGAATTAGAAATCATATCAAAATTATCAATTTCATTCATTTTAGCAATAATACTATTTAGATTATATTCAGAAGTAATTTCAAATGCTTTTGGATTTCTATTTACTTTACTATTATTAATAATATTATTTCTCCTTTTTAATTCTTCATAATATAATTCTTCAAAATTTACTTCTTTTAAAGTAAATTCTTTTAATTTTTCATTATTTCCTATTGAAGCTATTGAAACTTGATAAGGATTAAAATTAATTTCTGCTAATTTATTTATTGCAATAAAACTATTTAATTCAGGAATTATTTCATGTAAAAAATTTGCATTTCCTATTAAATACATATATTCATCAACTTCTTTAAAATGAAGATAATTTAAAAATATTTTAATTGAAGGATAATTATATTTATTTAATATTTTCTTAATATTTATTCTACGATATTTTTCATCAGAAGGATTTTGAGAAATATTAATAATAATTTGATAAATAAATTGAAAAACATCTCTTGAAATATCTATATTATCTATATCAGTGAAAATTTGTGCTAAATGCATATGAATTATTTCTGAATCAAATTCTTCTTTTTCTAATGATATATTTGTTTTTATTTCCTTTTGAAATTCATTACTTTGATAAGGTTGAAATTGTTGTTTTTGATTTATTTGTTGTTGATATTTTATTTGTTCAATATTTATATTTGGATTTTCACTTTTTATTTTTTCCTTTTGTAAATTTTCGTTTAAAGCTGTTTGATATAATTCATTTAAAATATAATATAAATTTAATAGTAAATCAAATTTTGTCCATGTTTCTTCTGATAGATTTTTAATATCTTTTAATTTGAAATAAAATTCCTTATTTACCTTTTTTATTATTGGTTCAATTACTTCATCATCCAAATCATATTCCTTTTGAATATCTTTTAAAATGTTTTTAAGTGGAACTTCCATTAAATTTTGAAAAATATTTAAAACAAGAAAAAAAAATATATATATATAAAAGAAAAAAATCACTGAAAATATTTTTCCATTTCAGCGTTCATAGCTTCTTTAATTTTTTTTCTATTTTCAGGATTAGAAACTAATCTATCACTATCTTCAAAAATATTAAAGAACTTATTAAGCATTTCATCAACTTCCATAATACTAGCATAATTACCGAATCTTCCGCAATAATTAGGCGCACTCCAAACAGTGATTATTTTTCCATCAAAAAGAATATTATATCCTTCAAGACAGACTTGATGAGCTCTAACAATAGTTTCTAACTTATTAACATATAAGAATTTATCAACAACATTTTCTCCAAATAAATACCCTGCTCCTCTAACAGAAACACCAAATCCTAAAATACTAGGATCAGGATCACTCCATAATAAATCTGCAAATCCTCCTTCATTAGGTAAATCCCTAAATCTATCTAAATTTTTTATATCATCTATATTTTGAATTAAAGGACTTAATCCTCCATGAATACAAAATAATTTATTTTCTATTACTGCTGCTATTGGTAAATAATTAAACATTTCTGAAAAATATAACCAAACATTATTTCCATTTTGATTATATTTTACTAAACATTCTACTTGAAAACCATATTCTTGATTTGGTCTTTTTGATTCATGATTTCCTCTTAATAAATGTATTTTATCTGGGTATTTTATTTTCATTAATATTAAAAGAATCATTACTTCAATTGAACGAGGTCCTCGATCTACGTAGTCTCCTAAGAAAAGGTAATTTGTGTTTGGAATTGAACCTCCTGTTTCAAATAATTCTTTTAAATCCATAAATTGACCATGGATGTCTCCTACTATTGTTATTGATGATGATAAATATAATACGTTTGGCTCTCTTGATAATATTTCTATAGCTTTTTGCATTATGTATTTTATCTCTTGTTGACTTAATAATGTACCTTGTAATGCTAAGGAATATAGTTCATCTATTGTTTTCATTTTTTTTAAATTTAATATATTTATTTTTTATTTAATATTCATTTATTTTTTGACTTTTAAATATTATTTTTCTATTTTATTTTTTTTTGAGTGTTTATTATTGAATTAGTTAGATTTAAATATAAATTTAAAATCTTCTTTATCAATAACAGTTTTTTTTATTTGGAAATATTAAAAAAAATTATTATAATTTACTTTATAATAAACTTCTATTTATAAAGAAAAAAAGAATAAAAACAAAAAAATATTGT
Organism: Isotricha intestinalis; assembly: GCA_023807065.1. NCBI lineage: Eukaryota > Ciliophora > Litostomatea > Vestibuliferida > Isotrichidae > Isotricha > Isotricha intestinalis. The sequence goes on from JAJJLU010003461.1 coordinate 21,097, forward strand.
TTCTAAATATTTTTTTAAGCCATTACATCATTCCATTAAATTCAAAAAAAAGAAAAAAAAAATGAATTAATCATATAAAATAAAAAATAAAACATATTATTGAGAAAAAAATGTTTTCAATTTTTTCCCGAAAAAAACAGGAACCGAAATTAATAAACTTAGTAATTCCAAAAGAAAAAAAAAGAAAAATCCCCAAATTAATAATCCCAAAAATTAAAAATAAAAAAAAAATAAAATTAATTCCCCCACATATACTAAAATCGAATAAAGAAAAAAAAAAAGAAGAAGAAAAACAGAATTCCCAAATAATAACATCAAATATACTATTAAAAGAAGAAATAAAAAATAATGAAATCTTGGAAAAAAAAAGTACATTAAAATCAAACAATATAAATAAAACAGAAGAAGAAAAAAATATAGAAATTGAAAATGAATTAGAAGAAAAAAAAATAAATATAAAAGAAGAAGAAACAATAATTACAAAAGAAGAAAAAGAAATGAATTCAAAAGAAGAAAAAGAAATAAACAATAATATATTAGAAGAAGAAAAAAAAAATACAAAAGAAGAAGAAAAAGAATTTCTAATGTTAGAAGGAGAAATAGATAAAATATTAGGAATAAAAATAAGTCACATTCCAATTTCTTTACATGATAAAAATCCTGAAAAACTAAGTTTAAAATTAGAAGATTTATCTCCATTAAAACTTTATCCTAAATTTTATGAGAAATACATAAAAAATTTTAAATTTCCAGAAAGAAAATTAGACAATTACAGACCATCATATGCAAACAATAAAAACGGAGGAATGGATTTTCCATATGAAAAAACAATAAGTGTGTTAAGAGGAATGGGATGGGATATAATAAAAGAAATAGGTAGGAAAATATTATCAGGAAATTTTAATTTAACACAAGTAACAATGCCAATAAAAGTAATGATTCCAATAAGTATATTACAAAATATATGTTACGGACATTTTAATTTCCCATTATATTTAAATTTAGCATCTTTAACAAATGATAAAATAGAAAAAATGAAATTTACAATAACAGCAACCTTATCATGTTGGTATAGAAGTACAGTAATTTTAAAACCTTTAAATCCTATATTAGGAGAAACTTATGAAATGATTTGGGAAGATGGAAGTCATGAATATATTGAACAAACAAGTCATCATCCTCCTTGTTCTAATTTTATTTTATTTGGTCCTAATAATCTTTACATTTATTCTGGATATTTAAATTATACTACTCATGCTTATTTAAATTCATTAAAATTAACTAATGTTGGAAAAAGATATGTTAAATTTAATGATGGTACTCAAATTCATTTTAATTATTCTATTGATAATTATAGTAATACTTTCTTTGGAATTTTTAGACATGAAAGTCTTGGTCAAATGGAATTTATTGATATTGAAAATGGAATTGAAAGTAAATTTACTTTAGGTAATGATCCTAATAATAAATTAAGTGATTGTTTTATTGGAGAAATTAAAGATAAAAATGGAAATATTTTATCTACATTTAATGGGTCTTATTTAAGTCATATTGATTTTGATGGTGTTAGATATTGGGATATTAGAAATAATATTGATATTGAAGGTTTTCCTGTTAAAAATCAAATTCCTTCTAGTTCTATTTATAGAAAAGATATGATGTATTTATATGAAAGAAAAATTGAAGAAGCTCAAGAAGAAAAAATTAAATTAGAAGAATTACAAAGATATGATAGAAAGTTAAGAGAAAAGTTTAAGAAAGAAAATGATAATTAATTGTTATTTTTTTGTTTGTTTTTTTGTGAAGGTTTTTTAAAATTAATTAAATAATTTTATATATAATTTACTATGAAAATATTTTCTTTTTTCCTTTTTTTTTATTTATATATATTTAAAATTAAATAATTCTATTAATATTTATAAAATATAATTTATATATTAGAATTTTCAATAGAAGTTTGAAAAATTTCTTTTCCAATTTTAAATAATAATGTCTTATTTAATTCTATTGTATCATTTGAATAAACCCAAATTTCATCATTTTGCTCTCTTATAATCCAATAATTAAAAAATTTATCATAAAGTAATAAAGATAATTTTTTCTTTCCTGGAATTTTTAATTTACCTTTTTCTCCTATAGTAATAGTTGATTCTTTTTGATTATAAATTAAAATAGTTTCATAGATTTTTTCCAAAAATTTTCTCATTAATATTATTTCAATTAAATTATCTTTTAATTGAATATATATATAATAATTAATAGAACAATCAAATTGAATAATCATATTATTTTGAATATGAATTTCATTTTTTTGAATATGGAAAACAATTAAATTAAAATTAATATTTTCTCTTGTAAATTGATTAATATTTTTGAAATAAAATTTCACTAAAAATTTTTCGTAAAAAATGGTAAAAACAATATTAGAAAAAATTTTATTATCATCAATAATATTATCTCCTTTAATATTTAAAACAAAATCATTAATTTTTTTATTATTAAAATAAGCCAATCTACCAAAAAAGACAAAAAAATCATTATTATTTCTAAAACTATTTTTTAATCCTTTACAATCAATAAATTACTTTTTATTAAAAAGTAAATCACCTTCAATATCAATCATACTAATAATAAAATTATTAATAATATTTCCTTTAGTTAAAATATTATAATAATCATCATTATTTTCTATTAAATTTTGATAAAAATGATTATCATTTAAAGAAAGATTTTCATTGAATATGATATTAAAGTGAGTTTATAATGAATTGTTTTTTTTTTTTATTAATAATGATGATGGACTTTTTTTTCTATTGAATTATTATTATTATTATTTTTTTCTTTATTTAATTTTTATCATTATTCTTTAAATTTTCTTGTTTACAACAACATAAACTCTATAAATGTTATATTTTATTTATTTTTTACAATGAAAAATGACATTATTTTAAATTTTTTTATTATTAATATTTCCAATTTTAAAATAATTTATTGTATTTATTAACTAATTATTTATAAACAATTATATATTCAAAAACCAATTTTATTATTTTAAATATTTATATTATTATTTAAGAACTATCATCATATAATAAAGTTAATCTTGTATTTTCACTTCTTGAAGTTAAAGAACTTTTTTCTTTTTCATTACCATCATTTCCTTTTTCATTTTTATTTTCTTCATTTAATTTTAAAATTTTAGCTAAATCTAATTTTTGTTTTAAAAATATACTTTTTCTTTTATTTTTATTATTATGATTATTTTCATGATTATGACTTAATTTATTATTAATAACATTAGATAATATTTGAGAAGAAAAAGTGTTTTTTTTTCTTTTACTTTTTTTTTCATTACTATTATTTAATTTAATATGACGAGAAGGACCTCTATGACTCATACTTATTAATTTAATTTTAAAATCAGAATCAGAATCAGAACCTTTGTTAAAAGTAAATGAATTTATTTTACAATGTGTTGTAGTTTGATTTTTACTTTTTTTAATTCTTAATATTTTATTATTATTTGTTATTTTAGTTGAATGAATTGAACGTGTTTTATTTATTAAATTATGTATTATTTTTTTTAATGTTATAAAAGCTTCTTTTAGTTTTTTCTTTTCGTTTATTAATTTAATTTCTGATTTTTTTGGGTTTAATTGTTTAATAATGTTTAATTTTTTTTCTGATATTAATTTTTTTCCTTGAAATAAATTTTCTATTTCATTTAAATCAGTGAAATGTTCATAAAGTTCAAGAGGATTTATTAAATTATTATTATTAAATGTTTGTGAATTTTTAATAAATTTATCTTTATTATATGTATTTCCTATTGTTAGTTTATGAATAATGCATACTTCAAAAGTTATACAATTTAATTTATATAATTCTTCTACCTTTTTCCCATTTATTCTCATTAAATTCTTTGTTTTTAAAATTGCTATTATTTCATTATTAATTTTATTTAATAGTAAACTTCTTATTATATTTGCTTTTTTCTTTTTCATAATTTATTCTTTAAATTATATTTAATTGTTTATTTATTTAAAAATAAAAAGTACAATTTTTAATATTATGATCTTGTTTAATTTTAAAAAAGAATTAAATTTATATATAGAAAACCCAAAAATACAGCTATATAAAATTATTTAAATATATAACTTTTATTGATTTATAATTCCTTGAATTTTAGTAATTTTATTTATTTTTTTTCAATTGTTATTTTCTTATAAATATAATTAATATATTATATTTTTATATTATATTAAAAATTATATAATTAATTTGCTTTTTTTAAATTTTTTCTTTAAAAGTTTTTATTAAAATTTCTATTATATTTAGATATGGATTATCATTATCTAATTAGTTTGATTAAATTGATTTTATTTAAAATTAATTATTTTATATACAATTTAGTTTTTTAATCTTTCTTTTATTTTTAAAAACAATTATTATCAATGAAACATTAATTAAAAGATATATTATTAATTTAAATAAAATTAATCAAAATAAAAGTATAAAATTTTTTGGTTCAAAAAATGGAGAAAAATCAAAAAATAAATAAAATAAGGACAAAATTATTAATACAAGTATCATCAGAAATTCCTCGATTTATAAATTCCCCAATATTGATAAATTCAGTATCATCAAATAAAATATATGAAAAATATAGTAATATAGAAATAAAAATACAAAATCCATATGAATTTTCAACTGTTTCAAGTAAAGACATTCAAAATAAATTTTTAAATATTCTTTCACCAAAATCAGAAACTTTATTAGAATTTCCAATAAAGGAAAAATATAGAAGAATAAGTAAAATGATGATATCAGAAAAGAAAAATCAGACTTTTTTTGATAAATTAGATTTAAATGAAATAAATAAAAATTCACAAGATACTTCAGATACAACAATTTCAGGAAATTATGATAAAAGAAATATAGAAATAATAAAAGAAAATGATAATGAAGAAATAATAAATAATTCAATTAAATTTTTAAGAAAAAAAGCAAATAAATTTATAAATAGAATAAAAAGAGTTAAAAAAAAACCAAATTCCTTTTATCAAAATATTCAATTTAAATCACAAGCAAATTTAAGAATAGTTCATAGAAAAAATGAAAGTTTTAATCCGTTAATTGCTAATACTGTTAAAATATTTGAAGAAACAATTATTCAAAATAGTCCAATTTTATATACTTCAGGTAATGAAAATATTAATAGTGGAATTAGTTTTTTTAACAATGATTCTTCTAAAACTCCGAGAAATATTTCTGGAAATAAAAATTCTAAAATTTCTTATAATTTTTCTTTTTTTAATCACAAGAGAGATAATACTTTTTTAGAACAAATTAATCCTTTTGTTAGTACCACAAATGTAATTAAAGTTAATCCTAATAAAAATTCATAAATAAAATTAAAACAAAATTATTTAGTTTCAAGTAACATAACTTTTTTAAAGTTATTATTATATTGATTATAAATATAAATTAAGAATGATTAAAATAGAATTCTTTTATTCATTATTATAATATAATATATTTATTATTAATTCCGTTTTTAGAGTATATATAAATAAAATTAAAAATAAAATAAGACTTCAAAATTATGTATTTTAAATATTAATCATTAAAATTAATAAGTTCTTTAATAAATAAATTTTTGTTAAATAAAAAAGCCCAAAAAAAAGCCAAAAATAAACAAAAAATATTATTTATTAACAACGGTTAACTGACTCATTAAAAGAGGTAAACTTCCTTTTTCTTCATTATTCCCTTCAAAAATCCAATTAATATCATCAAATTTAAAATCACTTTTAATTCCAACATTTCTTTTTACATAATCAGTAACTAATTGACAATAAGTTAACAATTTATCGCATTCTTGTTCTTTATTTAATACTAAATTTATACTTTTAGTACCATCTTTTTCATTAGAACCAATTAAACTCATACATAATTCTGGATTAGGAGGCTTTGAAAATAAACCTTTTTTCTTAGCAAAAACATCAGTTCCATGTCCTTTAACAATTTTACTTATCATTGGAACTTCTAAAGTATATTTTGCCTTTGGAGGAATATTATAATTATCTGAATTTAAAGGTTTATTACATTGAACTTTCATTAAATCTAAAGAAAATTTCATTATTTTATCTTTCACTTTTCCTTTTGGATTCACTACTCCTACTTTAATTCCTTTTGTTAATAAATCTTTTAATATATATTTCACTATTTTATCTCTTGTTAATTCTTGATCATTCGGTGGAATATAATTTTTATCACTTCTTTTTCCTTTCTCATAATTTATATCTGCTATTACTATTTTTCCTTCAAATTTAATTATTTTATCTTCTGGTTTTGAATTATTCATTGTTTCTTTTATTGTTTCTTCATATTTCATTTCTTTTAATTTATTTCTATTTTCATCTGAACTAAATGATACTGCTTTAATTATATTAAAACAATTCATTATTAATTGTTTATGTTCTGAATGTCTTTTTAAAACATTTTTAATTATTTCTAATCCATTAAATTGAATAAAAGGTTCTACACAAGAATAATGATTACAAAGTGAACCTAATAATTTACTTATTCCATCCATATCTTCTGAATATTCTTCATTATCTAATTCTTTTAATAGATCACCCATTAATTCATATGATATTTTCTTTGATGTTGCTTCATCATAAGCTAAATAATTTAATAAGTGTAAAACACTATTTCTTATTTTTAATCTTTTTTCTGGATCACTATTAAAATCATTATTATTTAAAGTATCTCTTATTAATTCCATAATATCACTATTAACAATTAAAAAGGCAATATTATGTGATTCTGCAAAAATAGATAAAACATCATAGCATAATCCTTGAATTTCTGCATTATTATTATATAATCTTAATATATTAAATAATGATTGTTTAGAAGGATCAAAAACATCATTTCTAATATCTTCATGTTGTTTTAAAGAATCTCTCATTATTTCTAAAGTTAATTTAACTAAATTTTCATTCCAATCTTGACAATTTAAACCATCAATAACTAATAAATAATATTTCTGAGTATATAATTTAGAATCAAATCCTTTTAAAATATATCCAGCAATATAATTAATATTAGTTAATACTTCACTATTAGAATAATATTGTTTTTGTAAAGTTTTTAATATTTCATATAATTGTTCTATTTCATAATGTTTCCAATAATCTCTTGTATCTTTATAGAAATAATTTCCTAAACAATGAAGTGATAATTTAATTATTGAAATATCTGTTGATGGTTTTCCAATTGTATCCATTACTGTTGCCATAAATTTATTCTTTGTTATATATTCTACACTTCCTTCATCTAACGTAAGTAAATCTAATGTTGAAAGTAAATTTAATAATATTCTATTTTCTATTGTTTCTTCATCATAGGTTAATTCATCTACTTTTTCTTCTTCATCAATTTGAATTCCTGGTGCTTGAACTATAATTGAACTTACTGTTTGTAATTTTTTAGGTTGAATTTTTTTAGAATATTTATCAATGAAATATATAATATTATTAAATATTTCTTCTTTACACATTTTTTTTCTATTATCTTCATTATTTTCAACAAGAGATTTATATAATATAGATAAATTTTCAACAGTATCATTATTTTGTTCTGAAATCATAACTTCTTCAATTATTTTTTCGAGTAATTTAGTATCAATAACTTCATCAGAATATTTTTTACAATCTTTAGAAACAGTTCCTAAACAATAAATACTATTATTTAAAAATTCAGGATCATCTTTATATACATCTCCCTCTTTATTTATTTTTTGAACAAGATCTAAATTATTAATTTTCTCTTTAGTTTTATCATCATAAACTAATCCGATTAATTTTAAAGTTTTAGAATTTAAATTTTCATTTTTATCAGGTAAATTTAATGATCTTTCACAAATGGTAACGATATCATTCCTTTGATTTTCTTTTAAAGGTTTATCAGGATTATTTAAATAACTAATTATCATTTCTAAAATAGCAGAAAGAAAATCAACATTACCAGTTTTTAATCCTAAACTAATTAATTTATCAAGTCCAATTTTTTTAAAAATAGCTTCATAACCTTTTTGACTTTTACAAACATTAGAAAAATTAATATTATCATATAAAAAGCAAGTTCTTAATTCATCATTTTCAATCATTTCATCAGGTTTTTCATACAAACTTAAAACTTCTTCAATTAAATTATCTAATAAAGGAGAATCAACTAAAAGTAAAACAGCGCTTTCACTCCAAGTACAATTTTTTAATATATCTAAAGCAGCAATATATATTAAAAAGTCATTTTCTTTTTCAGTAGATAATCTTTCCATAAAATTTAAAAGACCTAATTCTAAAATTGATTTATGATTATCAGGACAAATTGAAAGCATTTTTAATAATTTTAATCCTTCTAATAATAAATGTTGTCTTTGTTTTTTAATACTATTATCTTCTGTTGTTTTATTTGTATTATATAATAATCTAATTAAAGCTAAAAGAGAATCTAAAGCTGTTGCTAAATCATTTTTATTTTTTATTGATATTGGGCTTGATATTTCATTATTATTTGGATCATAAAATAAATGTCTTGAAACTATACTTAATCTTCTTTTTTTTATTGAAGATGTATTTTCTACTACATTTTTTTTTGGTGCTTGAGTCATTTTCCTTATTATATTTAAATCCCTTTGAGTTCCTTCTTTTCCTTCTTCTTTTATATCATTATTAAAGTTTGGATTTAATTTATCTACTTCATTAATATGCTCATCGAATGCACTTTCGATTCTCTTTTTTAAATTTTGTAATATTGCAGCATCAATTTTATAATTTTCTTCTTCTTTTTTATTGCTTTTACTAGAATCAACTACTTTTTGAATTGATTTTAATTTATCTGAAATAGCAGGATGAACATCTTTATAATTATCAATAGCTTTTTCTAAATCTTGTTGAGAAATTAAATTTTTTGAAGTGACTTGTTTATAATTATTTGCATCTCCAACAATATCAGCAATAGTACCAACTTCATTAACTGGAATATCAATATTTTTTTCATCTTTAATAATATTATTTGGTAATGTTACTTTCTTTGCTATTATTTTTAAAGTTTCTGGTTCATTTGATATTAAATTATCTACATAATATGTATTTTTACATATATTTGAATATATTGTTGACAAATCTCTTCTTTGTTCTATTGGTAAATCATCTTTTGAATACATGTCTTTTAATTTATTTGATAATTCTTTATCATTTAATATATATTTAACTGCTGTTGAATATTTAGATAAATTTGCTAAGGTACTTAAATTTTTATCTACTTCTTTTGGGGGATCTTGTTTAAAATCTTCAGATATCATTTTAATTGTTTTTTCAAATACTTCAGCATCATTTTCTACTTTATTACTTATTGAATGAATTAAACCTTCTAATATTCCATTTTCACCTTTATATCCTTTTTCTTTTGCTAAATCAATACTTTCAAATATTTTATGATATAAATTTTCATTATTATCTAATAATTCTTTATTATCACTATGATCAATAATTGCTTTTATATTTCTGAATAAGTTATTCATTTTATTATTATAATTTTCAGGAGATATATTCTCTATTCTTGATAAATCATTTGCAACATCAATATCTAAATTAATTAATTCCTTTGGATTTGTAATTTTAATTTTTTCTCCATCTATATTTTCACAAAAATCATTTAAATCATTTAAAGCAAAATCAACTAAATTATCTTGAACTTTTTTAATATTATTATAATCATGAATATCTTGAAGAGCTTTATGTTGATTAGTTAATATATCTCTACTTTTTTGGTTAATTAAACTTAAATATACTAAATAATAAGGAGTTAAATTATGATTATCATCAAATTTTCCTAATTTTTCTAAAATTGAATCAAATTTCTTATGGAATTCAACAGAAAATTCTTTTTGTCCTGAACCATTATAAAAATTACTTCCTAAGAAAATGAAGCTTTGAACTATTTCGTTTGCTGGAAGAGCTTTTTCTTTTTTATGTTTTAAAATATAGTCATTTAATTGTAACAATGATATTATTACTCCTTTATCAATATCATCTTTTCCTTTCGTTTTATCTGAATATTTTCTTGTCATTTCATTTGTATATTTTGATAAATCATCTATCATACTTAAATATGATTTCTCATAATTTTCATTTTGAGAAACATATTGACCAAGATATGTTGTTTGTAAATTATCATTTGGATTTTCTTTCATTGAATTTTTTACATTTGGAATATAAGTTTCTTTTTCATTTAATTTATCTAATAATTTATTATTTAATAAATTATCTACTGTATCATTAAATTCTTTATCTTTTCTATGTTTACCTTTTAAACTTAATGAACTTTTTAATATATTTGATAAATCTTTTTCTTCTTTTGGTAAATTAATATCATCTCTTAAGTAAATTTCAGTTAATTCTTTAAATAAGTTTTCATCAGGATATTTAGCATTAGATATTTTTAATATATTTTTTAATTGTTTTTCATCGGCAAATTCTTTATGTCCTTTATCAAGAGCATTTTTAATTATTCTTAAACAATGAATAAAATATGAATCATTAAAATCATTTTCTTCTTCTTCATCTTGTTTTTTCTTTTCAATATAATCTAAAGTTTCTCTTGTTTTATATAAATCATTTTCATCTTCTTTATAATCTTTATATAATTCTAATTCATTTTTAATAATATTATTAATTAAATCAAGTCCATTTGCTTTTATAAATAAATTCATTCCATTTTCATCTTTACATAATGAATCTAACATTTTTAAAGCATTTAATTTTAATTGTTGACTATTTTTATCATTGGAATTTACATTTGATTTTAATTCTTCTAAAACATTTACTAAACCTCCTTTTTGTTTTATATAATCTGCAAATTTTTCATTTCTTAAACATAAATAGCATAAAATATTATTGAGTTCTTTTGATACTTTTTCATCATCTAAATAATTTTCACTTATATCAAATATAGTATCAATAAATTCATTATCTACTTTATCTGCAATGTATTTATTATACATTTCTTCATCTTTTAAATAATTTGAAAAAGTTTGAGATGATTCTAATAAAAGATCTCTATAATTATTTTTAGTTTTAATAATATTCATTAATTTACTTACAACCATATTATGATCAAAATTTTCATTAGAATTCATTTTTTGTAAAATTTCCAATTCATTATTTAATAATTTTTCATTAATGTTATTAACTTCATTATCATTTAAAGTTTTATCAAGAACACTTTCAAAATTTTTAGGAAAATCACCTTTTAAAAGAGTTTCAACTTGTTTTTGTCCTGCACTAAAAGTATTAATAACTTCTAAATTGTTGACTAATTTATTTTTAGTATCATCTTTCTTATAATCACCTTTTGAATTTTCATTAAACTCTCCAATAGCTTCTTTTAATATTTCTTCAGCATATTGTTCTTGTCCAGGTAATTTTAATATTTCATTAGCAATTAAATCACAATTTTCACTTATTTTTTGATTTCCAGAATATTTAGCTCTTAATTCAAAAAATTTTAAAAGAACATTTTGATTAGCAACCATATTTAAATTTTCTTTATTTGATAATGTTATTATTTTTAATAATTCAAGAGCTAATTCTGCATTTTCTACATTTGGTGTTGTTTCCATTATTTGTAAAAGTAATCTTGGAATTCCTCCTTTAACCATTATATTACATAATGAACTTTTTTGTTCTCCATAATTAATTAATGTTTTTATTATATCTCCTATTATTTCATCATTTTCTATTAATTTCCTTAATAATGCTATATTCACATTTACTACTTTTTCACTTATATTTTCTTTACTTTCTAATAATATTCTATTTTCACATTCTATTATAAATTTACTATCATTATTAAATGTTTTTAAAACTCTTTTTATATTTTCTGTGTCACTTGATTTTGATAAAAACATTAATAAAATATCAAATGATTTACTTGATAAAGAATATCTTTCTTTTGAAATTGATAGTTCATTTATTTTTTGACATAAAGCTAATTCAAAAGCTAATCTTTGAGAAGATGAATCAATAACATCTTTATAATTTGGATTTTTTTGATTTTGTTTATCTCTTTTATAAAATTCTATAAATTTAACTTCTCTTTCTATTAATTCTCCTAATGATGTTAAAATTTCTTCAGCACTTAAATCATAATATTCTTTTATATTTAATACAGAATAAATTGTTCTTAATGAATCTTCTAAATTTTTTTGGTTATCTTTTGTTGAAATATGAGGATCAAATTTATCTGAATTGTCTCTAAATTTTTTCAATATATTTTTAAATTCTAAAGCATCAATTAATCTCTTTAATAAAACAGAACCTAAATCATTTATTTCATTTTCAATTTGAACATTTTTAGAATTATCTTTTAAATTAATTTGTTCACTCATAACATTAACAATACAATTAACATAATTAATTGAATGAGTAGGATATTTATTTGGATCATTATTTTTAATATAATTAGTAACATAATCAGGAGTTAAATACATATCTAATAATTTCATACTAATTAAACAAGGATATCTAAATTCTTTTTTCTTAACCATAAAATCACATATTTTAGGAATTAAATTTTCAATATATTTTTTTTTAAAAGATTCTTCTCTAGATAATAAATCATATATAACTTCAAGAGAATTAGATAAAGTTCCATTATGTTCACTATTAAAGAATAAATTTTCTAAATAAGGAAAAGCATTTTCAATAGCTTTAATTAAATCATTTGCTTGGGGAATTTTATCAGGATGATTAGATAATATAGAAGCATTTTTTAATAATCTACTAGCAATAAAATTGGGTGTTTCTTCCTTACCAAAATATTTATCTCCATTAACAATTATATTATTAATTATATATAATAATATATCAACATAATCTTTATCAACTTCAGAATAATCTTCTATAGATTGATATCTTTGTTCTAATATTTCATTATATGAACAAAAATAAGAATCAAATATATTTAAAGCATCAGATTTTTCATCAGCAGCAATTAAAGTTTTTACATTTTCAAAGTTTTTTCTAACAGAATTTTCAATTTCTTTAATCAAAGGTTCTTTTTCTTTTCCAAACTCAGTTTTTTTATCATAAATTTCAGGTTTCATTTCAAATAACCTATAAAAAATAATCATAAAGTACTTGTTCATTAATAAATAAACATTAATAAAATCCTTATCTTTTCCATTTAAAGGAATTTTAGAAATTTCCATGAATAAATTTTCCATTAATTCAAAATTATCTTTTTCCAAAAGCATTTTTCCAATTTCATCTACTAACATAAAATTAGATACTAAAACTAAGCATTTATTAACATCTCCATATTTAACAGAATCAATTCCTTTAGTTTTAATATCTTCATAATGTTGTTTAAGTAAATCTAATTGTTTTTTCATATCATCAGTAGTAGCAATTTTACTATAAATTTTAGAACACATTTTTAATATATAATCATCACTTTCAAAATGATCTAATACATTACTTAAGCAATCTAATCCTCCTGCAGATTTAATAGCTTCTTTTCCACTATCATTTCTACATAAATTATCTAAAACTGCTAAACCACATAAAACAGCATTAGCATTTTTTTTTTCAGTACATTTATTTATATTTTGAATAATACTTTCAACTAATCTTTTAGTAATTATAAAATCCCTACCTGATTTTTGATTAGATATTTTTTTCAAAGTATCAAAGTTTAAATTTATCATTTCTAAATCATCAGGAAACATTTCATCAGTTTTTTTCACTGTATCAGCTAAACCATCATCTAATAATTTTTGTACTAATTGAGGAATTTGAACTAATCCATTTAATATTCTAATATATGGAATAGTACTTTCTCCTTCTTTTTTAGCAACTAAAATTTCAATAACTGCTTTATGACCATCTTTATCAGCAAATAATTTAGCTAATTCTTGATCAATTGTATCATAAATTGAAATTAATTTCCATATAATATCTCCTGCTTTTAAAACTATTTCATCATTATTTATATTTTTTAATGATATTGTATGAAGAATTCCTACTCCTTCTAATCTTATTATTATTGATGCATTTATTCTTATTTCTCTATTTGGTGGGGACACAAATCCTTCTAAACTATTTAATGTGTAGATTAAGAGTTTCACAAATTTTGGATTGTCTTTTGCCGTTGTTAATACTGTTGATATTGTTTCTTCTTTTTGACGCATTGCTTTTAAACGTTGCTCTTTTATTGATGATAAGGGCTTTGCATTTGACTTTTTTGAACTCATTTTTTTTATATATATTAATCATTTTTTTATTTGGATTTTTATATTTTTTTCTCAGAGGATGTTGGAATTTTTAGATATTATTTTTATATATTATTTTTTAAATTTTTTTTTATTTTTTTCTATTTATTTAATTAGTTTTTTTGTGTATATTTTTTATATGTTATACTATTGTAAATATAAAAACATTTTTGTTTGATTCATCTATTTCTTTCTTTGATGTACCATAAAAAGAATAAAAATCTCTTGATTCATCTCTTGCTAAACATAAATAATAACCGTATAAAGCATCTTTAATATAGAATTGTTTATTATGAAGTTCTTCGATTTTCCATAAAGATTTTTTATTTTTTGATAAAATTACTTTTTTATTTAAATCATAATATAAATACCATCCTTGCATTGAATAATCATTTGTTTCATAACTAATAGAATATAATCCTTTATATTCTTGAACAATATTCCATTTTTGTCCTTCTTTTAATTCTTTATGAAACATTACTTTATTATTATTTCCATCTATCATTTCTGTTTGAAATACTCTATGACTTGATAAATGATAATTTTTATTATTAAATTTTACTGCTAATCTAATTGCAGGATTAAATTTTCTTGTTGAATAATTTTTCATTTTTTTATTAAAAAAATAATATTCATTTATTTTCAAAATGAAAATAATTTTTATAATTTTTATGAATAAAATTATAAGAAATTCATTAAAAAGTAATAAGAAAACAATCCTTTCTAAATACATAAACAATAAAGATAATGAAGAAAAAAATGATGTTAATGAAGAAAAAAAATATATAAATTTTTTTATGAAATTATTAATATTAGGTGATTCATTAGTAGGAAAAACAACATTAATATCAAGATTTGTAAAGTCTTATATTTCAAATAATCAAGAAAATAATTTTGGTAAATGTAAATTATCTTTTGAAAATAATACAAAAACAATTATTATAAATAATATAATATGTGAAATGCAAATATGGGAACCAAGTGTAAAAGAATATAATTCAATAACTAAACAATTTTACAGAGATTGTAATGGATGTATTTTATTATATGATATTACTAATAAAGAATCTTTTTTAAATATAGAAAAAATATGGTTAAATGAAATAAAAGATAATTATAATAGTGATTTTCCTATTATTATTGTTGGGAATAAAAAAGATTTAGAAAATAAAAGAGAAGTATCTTTTAATGAATTAGTTTCTTTTTGTCATAAAAATTATTTAGATTATTCTGAAGTTTCTTCTTTTATGAATTCTCAAGTTGATGAAATTTTTAATTTAATTGCACAAAAAATTATTGAAAATAATAATTTTATTGAAAAAGGAAATAAAGGAATTTCTTTAGATATAACATCATTTTATAAAACAAATTATCGGAAATATAATTGTAATTGTTAACAAAAATTAATATCATTAAATTAATAATAAAGACAATTAATTTACATTATTTCAATTGTAATTTGAAGAAAATTTCGAAATCATATATTCGGAATTTTTAATTCTATTAGTTTAAGTAATGAAAAAAAATTTTAAATAAGCATTACTATAATCAATTAATAATAACATTATTACATATTGAACAAGTAAAATATTATTTTTCTAATTATAAAATCTATTATAATAAATTTCATTTATTAATTAAAATATTTGATAATATTTAAAAATAATTGTGTTGAAGGATTTTTTAAAATAATATTATTATAGGGGAAATCCGTTGTTGGAATCTTTGGATTTTTGACTTTCAGAATTTTTTTTTATGGAAGAGTCATTTGGACGAAAAAATTGAGTGGAATTAGAATTGAAATTTGAAAAATTAGGAGCTGCATTATTATCACCATTTTTTCTAGATAAATTATTTTCTAATTGATTTTTATCATTTGTAATTTCACCATTACAATAAGGACATTTTAAATTATTATTCAATTTTGGTGTCAAACATTGTTTATGAGTTGTAATTAATTCATTATTTGGAAATAATTCTTTTTGACAAATAAGACATTTTTTTCTAATTTTTTCAGAAGTAATTTCATGGTTTGAGAGTGTGATGTTATTTTTTTCATCCTCGTTATTTGTGTTATCGTTGTTATTATTTTTTTTTCTTTTTTTCAAATAAATATAAAATAAATAGAAAATACCAACTAAAGCAATTAAAACAAAAAGAATAATAATAATAATTCTTAAAACACTATTTGTTTTTTTTCTTCCTTTATCATAATCTAATGTAATTTCAATTGGATTTGAAGTGTAATTTATAAAAGAAAATAAATGAACATCAATATTATCAGCATTTGATATTTTATAATTTTCAAAAATATTTGTTCCAATTTCATAAATATGATGATAAACAAATTCATTTTCATATAAATAAGTTATTCCCACTAAAGGAGTATTATTTCCTAATAATTTCCCCATTTTTATCTTTAATATTATATATTGATTTTCTTCTCTATTCCAATCTATATGATATTTACAATATAAATTATCTTTTCCAAAACTTAAATTTACTTCAGGATATTCAACAACAATTTTTTTTTTCTTATTTTGAGGCTTTCCACAATATTTATTTTGCAATTCAATAGATTCATCATTAAAACATAAATTAAATTTATTCCACCATTCTTTGGAATATCGAATGTTAATATTAATTGATTCACACTTATTATTATTCCATAAACAATTACATTCACTTAATGTAATATCACCACATGTTGAACAAGTAAAACAATTATCATATATTGAACAATCATTTAACGTATTTATTATTTTTATAATTAAAAATAGGATTGAAACAAATTTCATTTCTTATTTTTAAATTAATAATGATTTAATAAAATATTAAAAAAAAGGAATTTATATTTTTTAAAAAAAAATTATTTTTTTTTTGTTTTTTTATCGTTTAATGGATGATTTTGACTTGTTGAAAGGAGTTAAAAGAAGAGTTTTTACTCAGTTTCAAAAAGATAGAAAGGAACTTGAAGATAAATATTGTTTATTAAAGGAAAAATTTTTATTGTTGGAAAATGAATTTAAAATTTATAAAAATATTGAAAATGAGTCTAAAATTAGATTAGAAGAAATTTTAATTCATTATCAAGAAAGTAAATTGGAAAAAATAAATATTGAAAATAAATATACTGAAATTAAAAAAGAATATGATAATATAATTAAAAATAAAATAAATTATGATGAAAGAATTAATGAGCTTATAGAATCAAATGAAAAATTGATTAATGAAAATAATAAATTAAAAGAAGAAAATGAAAATTTAAAAAATAAATTAAATTCTTTAGAAGAAAATAATATAATTAATTTAGAAAAAATAAAAAATTTAATTCAAAAAGAAAAAGAAGTTAAAGAAGAAAATGAAAAATTAAAAATTAACAATGAAGAATTAAAATTAAGTTTAAAAACATTAATAAATAATTATGAAAAAGGAATAAAATATAAAAATAATAATAATAACATAAATAATAATTTTATAATTGCTTCATATAAAATAAATCAAGAAGATATAAATAAAGAAATCCAGATTTTAAATTATTGTTCATTAAATAAAGAAGAAATAGAAGAATCTTGTGAAATATATTTAAATAATAAAAAATTAAAATTTAATTTTAAATATAAATTTGTTAAAAAAGGAGAATATACTTTTAAATTTCTTTTCTCTAAATTATTAACAAATACAAGTTTTATGTTTTGTTCATGTTCTAAATTAACTTTTTTAGATTTATGTAATTTTAACACAAATAATGTTAAAGATATGAATAATATGTTTTGTAATTGTTCTTCTTTATCTTCATTAAATTTATCAAATTTAATCACAGATAATGTAATAAATTTAAAAAGAATGTTTTTTAAATGTTCATCATTGTCATATTTAGATTTATCAAATTTAAATACAATTAATGTTAAAAATATGGAAGAATTATTTTCTTTTTGTTCTTCATTAACTTATATAAATTTATCTAATTTAAATACTATGAATGTTATAAATATGGAAGATATGTTTTCTTATTGTTCTTCTTTAAATGAATTAGATTTATCTAATTTTTATACTAATAATGTTACAAATATGAAAGGTATGTTTGCTAATTGTTATTCTTTGGAAAAATTAGATTTAAGTAATTTTATTACTTATAATGTTAAAAATATGTCTGCAATGTTTTTTAATTGTTCTAATTTACAGTTTTTAGATATATCAAATTTTAATGTAAATAAAAATACTAATGTTAATTTATGTTTTAATGGGTTAAATATGTATTTTAATATTATTACAAATGATAGAATTTTATTGAATTTACTTGAAAAGTAAAAAATTATGTTTTTTTTATTAAATAGTTATTTTTGAATAATGATATATTATTTATTAATTTATCTTTTAAAATAAATAAATTATTTTTTAAGTTTTGAATGATATAATCAAAAAAATAATTAATATTTAATTGTGTTTATTTAAAATAATAATATTAAATAATAATCATAAATTTAAAATAGTAATTTTAAAATCCATTTTTTTTTTTTAAAAACTGAATCAAATTATAATCTATATTATTATTATAATGCTCTTGATTATAATAAATTCTTTGAATATCATTAAAATTATTATAATTGAATCCCAAATTAAAATTAAAGTTATTCAAATTATTCATAATAGGAAAATAATTATGATGATTAAAATTATGATTAAAAGAATGATTAAAATTTGGAAAATGATTATAGAAATTTCCATTATTTGAAAAATTATTAGTAAAAGTATTAAAGTTATTAAAAATATTATCTATGTTATTATTAATAATTATATTATTATTTTTTGTGAATTTTGAAAAAATAAAAAATAAACCATTTTCCTGATTTATATACTTCATAAAACAAAATTTACAAATCGTAATTGAATTTGGGTAATTTTGAAAATTAAAATTAAATTGATTGAAAATTAAAGCATTTTTTTTAAAGTTTTTTTCATTATAAACAATAATATCATTATAACCAGAAAAACAATTTTTCAAACACTTTTGAAATTGATTATAATTTAAGAAAAATAATAAATCTTTATAATTATTATAATAATTTTTATTACAAACAAAACAATTAAAATGAAAATTAAAAGGATAATTAAAATTTTGATAATTATCATCAAGATTAGTAAAATACATAATTTCTTTATTTTCTTTTTGAGGAATGTCTTTAATAAAAGAAAGATTATCTTTTAAATTATTTTGATTCTTAATAATTTCAAAATCTTTTTCATGAACAAAAGTATTGTTTTTATTGTATCTTATTTTCCCACATTCGGAACATTTACATTTATCATTACATATATAACATTGCCATCTATAATAATTATATATTTTTTTTTACCCTTTTTCACTAAACTTTTTTTTTAAATTTTCAAAATTGTTTCCCTATAAAAATTAAAAATAAATTTATATTATTATTTTTATAACTTACATATGATCTAATGCATCTTTCACAAAAGCTTTTTAAACAAAAATAATTTTTACATGTTAGCATATTTTTCTCATAATCTATTTTATTACATTGATGACAATTAATGCATTTTTCATTTAAGATATTTTTTATTTTTTCTAAATAAATAATTAAAATAATAAAAATATACTATTTTCTTTTTTTCTACTTTTATTATTTTGTTTTTTTTTTCCATTTTCTTTTTTACTTTGTCTACTTCTTTTTTTATTTGAATTATTATTATTATTTGTTTCATTTGAAAAATTAAAACTTCTTAAAGAAGGAGGAGGAGAAATTTCTTTTCTAAATTTATCCATATCTAATAATGATGGATCAAATTCTTCATCTTCTTCTTTTATATTAATTATCATTTTTCTATTGCCCTGCATTATATATTAATATTTATAAATAATAATAAATATTTTTTTGGATTTTATAAATTATATAAAATAATATCATTTATGGAATTAATATTTTTTATGAATAAAAAGAGTTTTTTTTAATTTTAGATTATTAAATTTTTTTATAAGAAATTCAATTGGTTTATAATCTATTATTTTTTATAGAATTATTTTTTGATTTATATTCATTTATAATTTGTGTATTTATGCTGTATAATAATTAATAATTCTTTATTCAAATGATGTTATAATCTTGTTATTCATGTATATTTTTTAATTTATTAATTATTTTATTATGTTCATCATATATTAAATCATTTAATTATAAATAAATTTTGTAATATCTTAATAACTCTTAATTTTATGGATTAATCAAAATTTTAAATATTATATTAAAAAAAGATTTTTTTATGTATTAAAGTAAAATAGCAATTCTTTTTTAATTCACCAAAAAGAATTAGTTGATTTAAATTTTATTAATTGAAAGGTTTAATAACTCATCTATTAAAATAATTCAATGAATTATACTAATTATATTATTTGTGCTTTATTTATGGTTTTCTTTTGTCAAGATATTACCACATTTTAAAAATTAAAAATTAAAAAAAAATAATTTAAATAAATAAAGATTTAAAAAAAAAATAAATGAAAAAAAAGGCACAAATGACTTTAGATTTATTTTTAAATTTAAAATGCAAAAAAAAACAATTTTTTTATATTGATTGGAATGAAGAAAATCCTTATGCAAAATGGTTATATAAAAAACCAAAAGAAGCAAATTGGTCAAATATAGTAAAATGGAATTTAATAGGAGATGTTATTATATGTTGTAAAGAAAAAGAAAAAATGGAAATTGATAATTCAATATATATTAAAATTATAAATCAAATAAACTCAAATTCAATCGAATCTAATTCGAAAATTATTTCCTTTTTAAAAAGCCATCTTCAAAAAAGTATAAGAAGACAAAAACAAATACAAAGTATTCAAAGTGCTTTTATTTTACTTAAATTAAATAAAAATGAATTATTAAGAAGAATATCAATCATAATGTTTGAAGATACAAAAATGAAAAAATATTATTTAAATATTTTTTGGTTAACAGTTGCTGTATCTAAAGATTATATCTTAAAAGATTACCAAATAAATTTAATATTAAAATACATAAGTGATTTATCATTATATGATAAATTTGATGAATATGAAATTATAAAAAATGAAAAGGATAATTTTAATCCTTCTAAATTTATAGAAGAAATAGAATCAAATCAAATCGAAGATATTGAAAAGGATCTTTTATATTGTATTGCTTTTAGAATTTCTTATGGAGGAATGTTATTTGATAAATTTATGTTAATTAATTATGCTTATACTTGGTTTAATAGATTTAAATCAAAAACAAATAATTTAATTGATGATTTAGATATTGAAAAAAATAAAGATATTAACATTGAATTTGTAATGGATTATAAATTTAAAAATATTAATGATTTTATTCTAGAAAGTGTTGATTTCCATTGTTTTCCTTATATTATTAAAATTATAAATAATTATTGTAATAATGAATATAGTGAAGAACAAATTAAAAAGTGTATTTGGGAATATAATTCAAAAATAAATACTAGGAAAGATAATAGTATAGATATAGAAGAATTTGGTAATTTAGAATTAATATGGAATAATATAAAATATATATTAAAAAAAGAACAAGAAAAAATTCTATTTAATCTAATTGAAACAATAAATTCATATTAAATTATAAAATATTTAAATAATATAAATTATAAATTAAAATTTAATAAATTAAACATTGATTTTGACAACAAGCTTCTTCTCTCATAATATTATCTTCATTTTCTCCTTTATAATATTCAATATATTTTCTAATTAAATCATCAATTAATTCAGTAATTTTTTCATTATTTTTTGAAGTAGTTTCTTTAAAAACAGCATTAATAGAATGTGAAAATTCTTCTCCTTCTTTATAAGAAACTTCTCTTTTTTTTTCTAAATCTAATTTATTTCCTGCGACTCCTATTAAAATATTATTTCCTAAAGCTTTCCTAGTTTGAGGATAATAATATTCTTTCATTAAATTAAAGGAATCTTTATCAGTTATATCATATATTAAAATAACAATATTTGTTCCAGGAATAAATAACTTATGAAAACTATCAAATTTATTTTCTTCTTTATTTAAATATATATGTAATTGAATTGTATCAATTCCAATTTCTATATTTTTATCTTTTGGTTCATATAATTTTGTTATTCCTTCATTTGGTTCTTTATGTTCTAAATATTGGTAAATTAATGATGTTTTTCCTACACTTGGACCAAATAATGATATATTACATTTTATTATTTCATCATAGAACATTGTTTAATTTTTTATTTTTTCATTTAAGAAAAAATTCAATTAAAATATTAAAAATATTATATTAATGTTGTTTAAATATTTTTATTTTTATTCAAATGGAAAATATAAATCATTTAGAAATATTTAAAACTCTTCAAAATTTAATTACCAAAGATTCATCTAAGCGTTTTTTATGTAAAAAAAATAAATAATAAATTTAAAATAGTTTTCAATTCATTAAAGCAAATTAAAAATATTAAAAATTTTTCTAAAGAAATATATAAATTAAAAATAGATTATATAACAAATCATTTAGCTTTAAATGAAAGATTAGGAAAAACAAAAATGGAATTAATAGAAGATCCAAAAAAGCTTTTAAATACACATTATAAATCTTGTAAAAATATTTTAACTTTTATAAGACAAGATCCAGAATTAATATTTAAAATATATGATAATGCAAAAATAGATTTAATTCCAGATATTTTTTCTAATTTTTTTATGGATAATTTTTTTGAAGATATTTTAAATGTAAATATAGTAGAAGATGAATTATTAACATTAATTTGGAGAGCTTTAAATCAAGAATTTAATTCAATAAATTCTTTAAAAGATTATGATCTTTTTCTAAGAAATACAAAATGTTTTCATTTATTAAAAGGAGTTAATAATAAATATGAAATAAGAAAATTTTTTCATGATATTATTCAAATAATTATTAATGAATTTGCAATGAGAAGAAATGAAATTTGGGAATTTAAAATAAAATCAATTAAAGCTTATATAACTTATATTGATGATAGTATAAAAGAAACTTTATATTATCAAGAAAAAGAAAAACAAAAAAAAAAAGATAGAGAAAATTTTGTTAAAGAATATTGTTATGATTTAAATAAAGAAAGATTAGAAAAATTTAGAAATGAATGTGGAAATACATTTATGGAAGAATATTGTAATAAACAATTAAATATAAAAGATAAAAATAAACAAAATATTTCACCTATTTCATTAATAGATGAAATATATAAATATGAACCTTCAGAAGATATTTTACATTTTTATATTCAAAGTTTTATGTCTGTTAAAACAATATTAATTGTGTTATTTAAAAATTTTTTAGATAAAGCTCCTATATTCCCTTATAGTATAAGATGTGTTTGTAAAATGATAAAAATATTAATTAAAAAAAAATTTCCTTATATTTCTCTTTTAGACACTTATTATTTTGTTGCTAAATACTTTTTTTCAATAATATTTTTTCCTTTTTTAAAAGCATATGATAATGAAGTTTATATTGATTTAATTGTTGATGAGGAAATATCATCTAAAATTAAATTTTTTATTAAATTTTTAGAAGATGTTCAAAAGGGAGAATTATATAATGAAGAAGAAACAATTTGTTTTACAAGTTTTAATTTATTCCTTTTAAAAGAATTTATCCCTTTATATTATAATTTTTTTGAAGCTTTAACTAATTTTAAATTTTCTAATTACATTGAAAAATTAACTTCGGGAGAAATTGAATTAAATAATTATGAATATGATTATTTTAAAGAATATCCTGATAAACAATTTAGATTTTTTACTTTTTGTTTAACGGTTGATGATTATATTCAAATAATTGAAATTTTAAAAAAAGTATTAATCAAAGATAAAGATAGTTTCACCCCTAAAAATTTAAATATTTCTGATAAAGAATATATTGACAATAGACAAAAGTTTTTATTTTTTTTTTTAAACGAATATATTTTTAATCAAAATCAATTAGATAGATTATATGAGATAAAAAATCAACCAAATCATAAAACTTATTTTTTAATCACACATAGTATATACAAACATAATATGAAAAAATTAAAAGAAGAAATAGAATTAAATAAAAATTGTATTCTTTTTACAAAAACAACAGAAATAATAAAAGAAAATAATGTACTATCTCAATTAATAATAAAATTTGAAAATTTATTCATAAATCTTTTAATTAAAGATAAACATATTCAAAAAATAAATTCAGAAAAAAATGATATAATAAATAGATTAAATGAATCAATGAATTATTTAAAAACAGAAATTTCATCTTCTTCAGATAATATTCAATCATTTTGGTATGCACAAAGTTTAATTCCTTTAATTCAAAAATTTGAAGATAATAATATTAAATTAAAGGATATTTATAATGAAATGAAAAATAAATTAAATAAATCAATTACTTTATATGATGAAGTAAATACAATATGTAGTAATATAATAAATAAAATGAAAAATTTAAAAAAAATAAAATTCTCTTTACAAAATATAATTAATCTTATTTCTGAAATACAAATTAATCATGAAATTGTTCCAATTTCTTTAGATTCTTTTAATATTAATATTTTTATAGAATTTAAACCAAAAGAAGATTTCTTTAAAATAAAAATCAATAAAAATTTAAATATTCATTTTTCAACTGATCTTTCTTATTTTTTATCAGATTTTCCTAACTTGAATATGATTCTTCTTGAAAATAAAAAGGATAATATAATAGAAACTCAAAAAAAATTAAAAATTAACACTGAGTTAAAAAAAATAGAAAAAATACTCTTTAAAAAAATTAAAAAATTACATCCTGATATTCCTCCACTTGATAATATTATATGTGATTTACTCTATAGTAATTATAATATAAAATCAAATGAATTAGGTTATATAGATAACTTAAATAAAGATTTTCAAACTTTAAGTGAAAAAAACAACAAAAAGAGTTTTGAAAATATTCTAAAAAATATAAAAAAAATAACAGAAGAATTAAATATAATAATATTAAGAAAGAAAAAAATAGAAGAACAAAACAATCATTTAAAAAAGTTAAGAATGAAAATAATAAATAAATTAGAAGATACAATTTTTGAGAAATTATATGATAAATTATTTCCAATAAGACAAAGTGAAGAAGATAAAAAATTATATAAACAATGTATTAAATTATCTTGGATAGAACCAAATCATTTATTTGAAAAGAAAAAATATTTAATTCACAAAGATTTTTTTACAGATATAATACATTTAATGAGACAAACAGACATAGAAAGAGCACCAAAAAAAAAGATAAAAGCTTTAAATCAATTAGTTTTATATGTTAAAAACATAATTGCTCTTAATGAAGGAAATTATGAATATGGAACTGAAGAATTAACTCCTTTTTTATTATATGCAATTATTAAAGCAAAACCTATTAAAATGTATTCTAATCTTGAATATATTAAACTTTATGTTGAAAATATTTATCTATTTCCTAATTTTTTATTAATTAATGGTATTGTTGATCAATTATTAAAAGATAAATATAAAATTTATAATATTAGTCATTATGATATTATAAAAAAAAGTAATGAAGCTTTACAAAATTATATTGATGTTTAAAAATTTTTTTTTTTAGAAATTTTTATTTTAATATATTTATTAAATATATAAAATTAATTGATATCTATTATAAATATAATTATTATATAATGATATACAATAATTAAAAATGTCAGGAAACTTAATTTCAAGTACATATTTAGAAAATGTAAATTTAATTTCACAAACAATGAATGGAAATTATAGTAATTATCAATCAAATAATTTTAATCAATCAAATAATTTTAATCAATCAAACAATTTTTATCAATCAAATAATTTTTATCAATCAAATAATTATAATCAAATTAATTCTAATAGAAGTTTTCAACTACAAAATAATAATACTAATTATAATAATAATTATAATAATAATAATTATTATAGTTCAACTTATCGTTCAAATAAATATTATCCTAATCAAAGTTTTGAATGGAATGAAATTTTAAAAGTAAATCCCGAAGAAAATAAATCAATAGAACCTTTAATGGGAAATTTATTATATTCAAATTTAAATAAAAAAGATGTTCAAAATTTACCACAAAATAATTTATTAAAATTAATAAATGTATTACAAAGCGTTGCAAGAAATTCTTTTATTAATCAAGAAAATTTAGAAAAACAAAATAATCAATTAAATTACCAATTAAATTTAATGTCATCCGGGCAATATAATAATAATACAAATAATAATGATTCTCAAAGAATAAAAAATTTACAAAGAAAAAATCAACAACAAGAAAAATTAATTCAATCATATAGAAAAATGTTAGACGGAAACGAAGACTTAATAGATGATACTCAAAGTGAAAAATCAACAAAATCAAAACAAAGATTTTATTGTCATTTATGTGCTAATAAAAAATTTTATTCTGAATATTATTTGGAAGAACATATGAGAAGACGACATTTACATTATATTCAAAATATACATTTAAATAATAGACATCATAATAAAAAAAAAGATTATAGTAATAAATTGGAAGATATGAAAAATTATTTAATGGAACTTTATAATAAAAATCAATTAAAAAATGAATGTGAACAATTAAATGATAGATTAAATGATATTGAAAATAAAATTCAATCTCAATCTCAACATTATAATTTTCCAATTAATCAAAAAACAAAAATAATATATAAAACAAAAAATAAAAATATAAACGATGAAAGTGAAGAAGAAGAAGATTCAAAAATAAATGAAAATGAAAAAAAAAAAAAAATGGAATTAGATAAAAAAAATAGGAAATTAAAAAATAAAATTAATGATTATAAAGATAAAATTACAGATGTAGAAAATAAATATACAAAAAATATTTCTATTCAGGAACAAATTAAAATTCAAAATCAAAATAAAGCAATAAAAAGCCAACTTTTAAAATCTGTAAACACAGAAAATTTTATTTCTCCTTTAAAAAGAAGTGTTCTATTAAGAAAATCACAAATGAAAAATAGTCTAATAAATTCTCAATTCCAAAATAATGTTAATAATAATAGTATACAAAAAACTCAATTACAAGATTCAATTAATATCGATAATAATAATAATAATAATAATAATATTAATAATGATAATGATAAAAGCATTGAGCAAATAATTGGTTCCAAATTAGTTCAATCGACTTTAATTGAAAATAATTCAGAAAATAATTCAAACATTATTAGTAGTTTAAGAGGAATAAATAATAATTATGTTTCAGATATTGAAGATCAAGAAAACATAATACGTGATTTAGAACAATTTTATAAAAAATTTGTAATAAGAGATTACAAAGGAAATGGATTTGAAAGATATAGAATAGAAATTTTACCAAAGGATAATGAAAAAGAAGAACAATATAAAATTAATATTTTAGATAAAATAAATAATAAATTGAATATTTTTGGATTCTCAAATATAGAGGAAGAAAAAGATACAATAGAACATTCTCTTAATGATTTAAATCAATATATTCATGAGTATGAAAATAAATGTAAATCAGATATAAAAAATTATTCTAATATTTACAAAGAAGATTTATATGAAGTAATTAATACAGATGTTAAAGATTCTGAAGAAATTGTTACAAAAATTAAAAATTTTAATAAAGAAATTGATAAACTTATAAATAATGAAAGTGATTATGAATCTTCTAATTCTGAAATTTAATAAAAATAAATTTTTGATATTTAAAATTAAAAAATAATATAATTTTTAAATATTTTTTAACTGAAAGACAGTATTTTATTTTTCAATTTAACTTTGTAATTCATTTAGTTTTTAAAATGATTTAAAATATTTAATACAAATAATAAGTATTTTTATTCTAATTAAGAATATTTTATATTTATCAAAGGAAAAAAATATTTATAATTAATTATTGTAATTCTTTTCTTTATATAAAAAAAAATGAATGATTTAAAAAAATAATCCCATATTTTTATTAAATGTGAATAAAAATATATAATATTATATTTCTTAAAATGCTTAAAAATATATCTACAAATAACATAAGATTTAATGTGAAGAATATATCATTAAATATTATTTATATTTTCATCATTAATTCAAATCTATATTAAATATTTTTGGAGATAATAATTTATAATTTGAAATAATATCTTCTAAAGAGAAAATCTTTTTATTAAGAAATTCAATTTCCTTTTTTAAATCTTCATTTTGTTTTAAAAGAAAATTAAATTCCTCTTTTTTTTTCATTCTAAATTTTTTAGCACTTATTGCATTTTTTTTTCTTTGAATTTTTTTTTCTTCTTCAGATTTAGCCAAAAATTTTTCTTTCCTTCTTTTATTTCTTTCCTTTTCTTTAATACTATTATAAGTTCGTTTATTTTTTTTTTTCTTTTCTCCTAAATTTCTTTTTTTATCTTCTTTATCATTATTTGTTTCAAATAATGATATGTTTAATTCTTCTTTTAAAATACTTCTATCTCCTGTACTAAAATAATCTTCTTCTTGAAAAAAATCAATAGATTTTTCGATATCATATAAAAAGCCTTCCATTTTTAAATAATAAAAAATGTATTGGTTTCAAAATTAAATAAATAAATAAAAAAAATAAAAAAATTTAAAAGACCAAAATTTAATTTATTTAGTAAATAAACTATTAAAAAATAAAAAATTAAAAAAAATAAAAAAAAAATGAACCGTAAAATCCCAATAAACCGTACAGATCATCCATTCTGGACTCGTTATGACCCAGATGGTAGAGGAAGAGACTCATATATAAGTCAAAACAATGGAGGATTTTGGAAAGACGCAGTGCCTCCAAAATACAAACCATCATACCCATATTACAAGAATACAAACTACCATTCTTTAAGTCATATGGCAGCTCCCTTCCGTTACATCCAAGATGGTTCAGGTCGTGATTTATATGTCATAGTAGATCCTGGTTTACGTCATGATTTCCGTCCATTAGGCACTTACTCTTTGCAGGGGTTCCTTCGTGGAGGACAAGATAATGTATCTGTGAACCTGAAACCGCACTATATGGGAGTAAAGGAAAAGATAAAGAATAATCAAATTAAGAAATTAGAAAAAAGATTAGCTGAAAGATTATATGAACCTGGGAAAGAAAAAATCAGAAGAATTAGAGCTTTAACTGAAGAAAAAGAAAAAAAAATTGGAAAAGGAATCGAAGAAGAGAAAATTTCTGTAAGAAGAATTCAAACTAATTATGCTAAAGAAGGAACTGAAATGTCTACTGCTGCTTTAGCTGAAGGAGGACCTATTCCTTTTTTAAGGGAATATCCTAATGAAGGTAATTTAGTTGTTAATGATAATCCTAGATTAAAAACTAGTATTAATTTCTATAGAGGAGATAATCCTTTACCTATTCTACCTAAACCTAGGTTTTATAAAAAGTTAATGAGATTGGAAATTAAGGATATTGAAGGATGTTAAAAAATTATTTTTTAAAATTCTTTTTTTTTTTTTGATTTTTTTATTATAATTTAAGAGATTTTTCTTACTTTTTATTTACAAAGAAAGGGAAAAGATAATTTTATATTATAACAAAAATAATAATTCTAATTAAAAATCACAATTTTTTTTTGATTAAAGAAGAAAATATAATAATTATATTAAAAGAGAAATTAATTCAAGAATCTTTTAAAAACTTATATAAAAGATTAATAATGTATTAATTTATTTAAATTATAATTTTAAAATTTCTAATTAATAAATTAATTTGAATATTTGTAACAATTAATTTCATAAAAGATAAATTTCAATTTCTAGATTGAAAAAATAATATTTCAAAAAAAATAAATTCAACTTTTTACTTACAATTCTTGATTTAATCGTATTTTCTTTTTTATAATTTTTTCTTCAACACTATTAACTTTTTATTTTCATTATTAAATAATAATTTAAATTTAGAAAAATTTATCATGAACCTTAACAATAGTATTAACATGTTTATCTAAAAAATTTTAAATATATTTTCATTTATTATTGCTTTATTTGATATTCTTATTAATAATTGTTTTCCCTTTACTTTATTTTTATTATTTGTTTATTTTTTTACTATTTAATGAGGAATTACTTTATAATTTGTTTTATCATCTAATTCATTATAATTTTTAAAAAATGTATTATCTAAAATATTATCATTTAAATAGTTATTTTGCTTATTTAAATTAATTTAATTATTATTTGTTTGTTAAAGGAGAAGACTCTTTTATTGTTTTATTTAATTTTATTTATATTATTTAAATTATTTATTGTCCTTTGAATAACTATATTTATTAATTTATTTGATTTCATCATATAATTCTTATTCTTTTATATTGTTTGAAGATTTCCTTCATTTTTATATTATATTTTAACAATTTTGATTCAGTTTTTTTGGTTTAATTAATTTTTTTTTTTAAATATTATTTTCTTAAAAAGAAATATAAAATAAAGTTTTTTTAATTTTTTTAATTAACTGAATTATCTTTATCCTTTAATATATTCATTCCATTTATTATTTAAAAATGAATCTGTTATCTCAATTAAACAATTTTTGTTTGTTCCTTTAAAAATAGATTCAGTTATTTCATTAGTATTATCAAAATGAGTAGTATTAAAATTGGAAATATTAAGATAATTTAATTGAGTACAATTCTCGAAAATAGAATTTAGTACAACATTTTTTTTTAAAAGGAAACTTGATAAATCTAAAGAAGGTAAAGAAGTCTGAGAAAACATATATGACATATTGATAACTTTTTGAGTTGTGAAATTTGAAACATCTAAATTTACTAAAGAATCACAGCCATTAAACATATATGCCATTGCTTCTACATTATTAGTATTAAATTTAAATAAATCTAAATTTTTTAAAGATTTACAATTTTTAAACATTCCATTTAAATATTTTGCATTTGATATATCTAAATCAACCGGAAAAATTATTTCTTTTAAATTAATACATTCAGAAAGCATAAAGTCTAAATTTTCAGTGTTGGAAAAATTAAAACTTGATAAATTAATTGTCTTTAATGATTTACATGAATAAAATAATAAACTCATATTTGAAACAAGTTTAGTATCAAAATTTGATAAATTTATTTTTTTTAATGAAAAACAATTACAAAACATCCATTTCATTGAAATAATTTCACTTGAATCAAATTTTGATAAATCTATTGTTTCTAAATGCTGACAATCAAGAAATAAATCATCAAGTGATGTTAATTTTTGAGAAAATTTATATTTTATATTATATGTCCCAGGAATATTGAATTTATAATTACAATTAAAACCTATATTTTTATCATTTATATATATTTCACAACAATTTTTTATGTCTTTATTCTCATTTATTAATTTTATTAATTGATTAAAATCTTCATTTATTGTTAATGTTGCTTCAATATAATTATTATCTTTACTCTCTTTTATTGGCTTTTCATCATTTTGTTTAAAATAAATTATTTCATCAAGAAAATTTGTGTTTACTTTAACTAAAGAATATAATTTTTCCAAGTTATATAATTTAAAATTAGAATTTATATTATTTTCATAAACAGATTTATTAATATTAATGCTTTTAACATTTTCATAATAATTAACCATATTTTTTTTACATTTCTGCAGTTTTATAATATTATCTTCAAATTCATCAATAATATTTTTTATTTCATTTAATTCAAAATCAGTATATCCAATATCTTTAAAATTTATTAATTCATGACTTAAATGATTCTCTCTGCAAAATTTACAAATATTTTTATTACAATTCTTACAAAATTCATTTGGAGTAATAGAATGTTCCTTACATAAATCAAATTTATTTGGTTCAAAAAATGGGTGATTGAAATATTGATTCAAATTTTTAATTGTATTTTCAAATATACTCCAATCAAGTAACTTTTTTAAATCATCATTTGTAATTGTATTAAGATTGTCTTTAAATATTTTCTTTTCTTCATCTGTTTTTTCATCATTTTCAAATGGTTTCTTCAGGAATAACATTAAATAAATGATTTCTCCAAATTTATATATTTCTTTAGCTTGTTTTATCCCAATTTCTTCATTTTCATTTCTATTTTTCAAACCAGTAATTTTTATTTCAGTATATTCATCATCAAATAAAAGTAATAAATTTGAAATATTAAAACCATTATAAAGTGTTGTTTTATTGTCTAGTAGATATTTATATTTTGAATTCAATTTTAACATTATTTTTTTTATTTCTTTTTCTGTGAAAGGAATTCCTCTAATTTTTAATAAAGTTTCTAATTTATATTCACAATATTTATAGATAACAAAATAGTAATCATTTGAATTTATTGTTTCAATTACATATTTTTTTATTTCATTCTCTTTTAAAAATTCTAATGAAAAATCCTTTTGATACAAATTTTTATATTCTAATTTATTAATTTGTTGAATGATAACATTAATATTATTTTCTTTAATAATTCCTTTATAAAATTTTAAATAAGAATTCTTTAACAATAACCTTTTTTGAAGGTATATCTCCCAAATATTAACTGTAGACATTAAACTATTTTTATAATAAATTATTAATTCTTTATGATATTCATAATAAAAAAAAATAAATTTTAAATCTTTTTAAATTTCAATTGTTATTCAAATTATCATTATCACAAATCCAAATTTTCTTTAAAGATTTTTTTTATTTAATATTTTATTATTATTTGCGAATTCTCTTTTTAGTTTCTTATTGGAATTTTCTTCTTTTTTCTTTAAATATAATCTAATCTACTTATTATTCTTAAAAAATTATTATAATTGATATTTTTGATTTAAACAATCATAATCTTTTTCAATTATATTTATTTCAAATATATAATCTTTTAATTGATTGATGAAGATACAAAATGATTTTCTTTTTTTATATTACTTTATATTTTTGTTTAATTTTCATCAATTAATGAATACTTCAAATATATCTTAAAAATAAATAAAAAAAATTAAAAAAAATAGCAATAAAAAAAATGACAGAGCAAGAACCAGTAGGACAACATAGTAAAAAGATAACAAAAACATCACGTGGATATGGTTTAAAGCAGATAGCACAGATGACCTTAGGAAGTGGAAACATAGATTTAGCAGTAGAATTACCAAAAGGAGAAGATTTAAATGAATGGTTAGCAGTAAACACAATAGAATTTTACAACGATATAAATTTACTATATGGAATGTTAGAAGAATTTTGTACAAAAAAGAGTTGTCCAGTAATGTCAGCAGGTCCTAAATATGAATATTTATGGGCCGATGAAAATAAAAAATCACCTTTAAAAGTAAGTGCTTCTGAATATATTGAATTTTTAATGACATGGGTTGAAAATCAATTAAATAATGAAACTATTTTCCCTTCTGCTATTGGAGTGCCTTTTCCTAAACATTTTGTTTCTGTTGTTAAAGTCATATTCAAAAGATTATTTAGAGTCTATGCTCATATTTATTATACACATTTCCCACAAATAGTCATGTTAGGTTGCCAGTATCATTTAAATACTTGTTTTAAACATTTTATTTTCTTCATTGAAAAATTCAATTTAGTTAATTCTAAGGAATTAGCACCATTAGCTGAATTAATTAATAAATTTAAAGAAAGAAGAAATGAAGAAACAAAAAAGTAATTTATTTGGTTAAAAAAATTTTAAATATGATATTTTTTCGTTTTTTTTTTTTATTGTATTTTATTTATTTTTTTTTGATTTTTTATTTTTACATTTTTATATTTTTTTCTTTTTTAACAACTTAAATAATTTTTAAATATAAATAATAAATTGTTTTATGTATTTAAAAATAAAAAAACAGAAAAACAATAATTACCTTTATTTAACTTGTGTTTTATTTATTAAAATGGAAATTATAAAGATTTCTCAATTGAGTGTCTTCATTTTTTTTCAATTCATACATTTGCATTAATTCATCATATTCTTGTTTAGCTTGTAATAATTCATTATTTAATCTTTCTTTATCAGCAGTTAATTGATTATAAGTTTCTTGTAAAGAATTTAAATTAGATTCTACTAATTTTTTCTTTTCTTTAATTGATTCTAAATTATATTTAGCAGCTAAATTTTCTTGAATTGCTCTATTTAATTCTTTTTGTAAATTTTTTTTCATATCTCTTAACATTGTTAATTCATTATGATCTTTCCTATTTTTCATTATTTCTTCTTCAGCCATTTGTTTTATTTTTAAATTTTCTTCTTTCATTTCTTGTTCTTTTAATTTTGAATTTTGTAAATTTTGAGTTATTTCTTTAAATTCTTTCTTTAAATTAGATTCTTTTTCTTGAAGTGATTGAATTTGTTTATTTAATTTATCAAGTTGATATTTCTCTCTATTTAAACTTTTCGCAGTTTTAATAACCATTCTTTCATTCATTTTCTTAATTAAATATAATTAAAGTAAAAACAATAAAAAATATTTAAAAAAAATATATAATAAAATAAATCAAATGATAAATTAAACTGTATTTTAAAATATATAAATGCATTTTTTTTAATTGTTATTTTTTAATTATTTTTATATTTAAAAATAAATTAAATAATTTATTAATCTAATAAAGATAATTAAAAAAAAGAAGATTAAATACTATGAATAATTATTTTATTTAATTTTTTTTAAACATGAAAGATTTTCAAAAAAAGTAGATAATAATTATTTTATTTTTTACTCATTCTAGACTTTCTATAACAATTAATTTAGTATTATTACTTTCTTCATTTTCTTCTTTTAGATTTTTTTTATATTTTAATAATTTTTTGAGATGTAAAACTTTTGAATTTATATTTACTTGACTATTACTTTTTTGTAATTTTTTAATTTTAATTGTTTTTTCATTTTTTTGGGAATTATAATCTTTATTTATTATATTTTTAAAAAAATCAAGATATTCTTTATAAGCATTATCTTTATTATCTTTTTTAACTTTTTGTCCAACAACTTCATAATTAAATTCAAAAGTATTTTCTTGTGAATTTTTTAAGTTTTGTTTTAACTTTTCTACAATTTCCTTTTCTAAAATACTTTCTTTTGTTTTTTTTTTTTCTAAAATTTTTTCTTCTAATTGTTTTTCATATAATTTTCTTTCAGCTTCATGAATTTCTATTTTTTCATTGAAATCAATTAATTTTTTTTCTAAATTTTTTTTATTAAAAAAACTTCTATTTAATATTTGATTAAATAATTCAATTCTTTTATTTACAATACCATCTCTTTTAGAATATGAATCAATATATAATTGAGGTTTTCTTTGAAGACTTTGAATTTCATTTATATAATTTTGTGTTTTGATTAAATGATTTTTTTCTTTGTTTTTTTCTAATTTTATTTTTTTATCTTCAATTTCCCATTTTTTCTTTTTTTCTTCATAAACTTTATTAAATTCTTCAAAAAGATTATTTTGTTCTTTTTCATTTGAGAAATTTAAAATATTATTTTCTTCATTTTCTTCTTTTTTATTATTAATATTTGGTTTTAAATGAGATTGATTTAAATAAGGTAAATAAAAATGATTAAATAATAATTCCATATTATCCCATTTTTTATCAAAATTTTCTCCTATATGTTTGACATTTTCTGCTTCATTTTTAACAATATTTTTAGTATTTTTATAATAACTAATTGAAGAATTTAAATTTTTATTAATTAATTGATTATTATTATCTAAATTTAAATTTGTTATTATTGAAGAAGAAGTTTCATTTAATTTTTTATCTGAATTTAAATTTGATTTTAATATTTTATTTGAATTAAATATTTTACTTCTTTTTGAATTGTTATTTTTAATATTATTTATTGTTCTATTTATATTATTAATTGTAATTTTATATAATTTAGATGCTTCTTTTCCTCTTTTTGTTAATTTTAATAATTTTTTTAAATCAATTTTAGACTCTTCTTTTTTTTGTTTTTCTGAATTATATAAATTATTATTTTTTAAATCTTTATATGATAATAAATTCATATTTTCTTTTGAAAAAGAAAAATATTCTTTTGGAAAATCTTTATTATTTGTATTAATATTTCCTATATATTTTTTATATTTATCCATATTATCATTAAATTGTTTTGCTTCTTCATCCATTATATTATTTAATATATCTTTTTGAGACAATTTTAAATTTTCACTTAAATTATTTTTATTAATTTCTTCACCAACAGATTTAATTATTGGTCTATAAATTTTTGATTGTACTGTAGCATTTAATTCTTTATTTTGTTTATCTTCTCTTTTTCTTTGAATTATATTTTGTAATTTATCTCTATATTTTTTATCTTTTTTACCAAATTCTTTAATTTTAGATATAATTTGTTTTCTTATTTTTATGATTTCTTTTATATTTTTTTTATTTATTTTTTTCTTCAATTTTTGAATTTCTTCATCAACTTCATTACTTTGAAAATAATTATCATTTAATATATTATTTGATAATTGATAATATTTTGGCTTTTGCTTTATTAATAAAGATTCTAAACTATTTCCAATTTTAA
The DNA here is from genome assembly GCA_023807065.1 of Isotricha intestinalis. NCBI lineage: Eukaryota > Ciliophora > Litostomatea > Vestibuliferida > Isotrichidae > Isotricha > Isotricha intestinalis. The sequence goes on from JAJJLU010003461.1 coordinate 58,013, forward strand.
CACTTTTATATCTTAATTGGCTTAATTTTATAAAATTATTAAAATTTTTTCTTGAATTTTCATTGAATTCAGAAAAAATAGAGTCTATCTTAATTCTATCTTTAAATCTATCAGTATAAGAAGAAAATTTATCAAATAAATTTAAAATTAACTCATTAGGACTTGGTTCTTTAATATTCATTATAATTAATTATTACTATTTAAAAATTAATACATTTAAAAATGAATTAATTATAAACAAAAATAAAGTTTATTAAAAATAAAAACAATAAGAAAATTTAAAAAAAATTTATTAAAAAATGAATGAAGATTCCTCAAACACAGAAAACGAAATAAACACATCAAAAAATGAAATAATAATAATGAAATATATAGAAAATAACAAAACTGAAGATTTAGTAAATTTAATAAAAACCAAATTAACAAAATATGAAATAGCAGAAATGCGTTTTGGACAAAATTCAGAGACAATATTACATAGATTAATAATAATGGATATTCAAACATTATTTTCAAATGCATTTGCATCATTAAAGGAAAAATTTTTAAAAGAAGAATTTATTCAATTTATAAATTTACAAGATATCCAAGGTAATACTGCATTATTATATGCAGTATTTAAGGGAAATTACGACATAGTAAAAACATTAATAGAAAATGGTTCAGATTATAAAATGAGAAATTTTATGGGTTTAAGTGTAATGCATATGTGTGCTCAAGGGGATAAACCTTCATTATTAATTTATTTTAAAGATAAATATAATTTAGATATTTATGATAGAGATTTTAATGGGAATACTCCTTTACATTGGGCTGTTAATTCTGCTTCGGAAAATTCTATTAATTTCCTCATTTCTTGGATGAAAAATATTAATTTTGTTGATAAAAAAGGGCAAACTCCTTTACATATTGCTATTCATACTTTAAGACCTAAATTAATTAAGAAATTATTATATAAAGGTGCTGATTTATATATTAAAAATAAAAATGGAGAAAGTGTTTATGATATTATTTCTGAAAATAATGATAATAAAGAATTTGAAAATGTTTTTAGAGTTGTAACTGAAAGTAAACCAATGAAATATTGTATTTATAGTGAAAATAAAGAAAATGAATCAAAATGTTGTAATATAAAAAATAGGAAATTAAATTTATTTAATTCAATAATGTTTCTATCATTACATATATTAAGTGAAATATTAATATATTTTATTCTTCTTCCTTTTGAAGAAACATTACTAAATAAAATATTATTTTTCTCAATAATAATATTATTATTTCTTTCATTTATTTTAGTTCAAAAAAGTGATCCAGGAATAATAAAATGTACAATAGATTTATCATGGTTAGAAATGGTAGAAAATAAATATTATATTAATAATTATTGTCCTTACTGTAAATGTCAAAAAACAATAAAAGTAAAGCATTGTCATATATGTAAAAAATGTATTGATGGATTTGATCATCATTGTAATTGGATTGATAATTGTATAGGAGAAAAAAATATAGGAAGATTTATATTTTTTATTCTAATAGTTATTACTAATTTAATTTTTAGTTATTATATTGCTTTTAAAGCTTTTTTATCTAAAGAAAAAATTAAATCTAATGATGATAATACTACTTTCTTTGTTTTCTCTTGGATCTATATTTTAAATACTAAAGATATGATTGCTATTTTTATTATGAGTATTGCTATTTTTTTCTTTTTTCCTGTTTGCTTTGTTTTATGGGTTCAAATTAAAAATCGAGTTTTTAAAACCAGAAAAAATTAATTTTTTAAAATATTTAATACTTTTAATCTTTTTCATTTAAAATTTATTTTAATTTTTTTTGAAATGTTACAAATAAGTGATGTAATAATATGTCATAAATGCAATGGATTTTTAGAAAAGGCGTTAGAATGCTGTAAATGTCATGAACTATATTGTACAAAATGTATAGGTCAATGTATTGAATGTGATTATGATCAATTTAGAGTAAATAATGCAGTGGAAAAATTAATTTCTAAAATCAATATTTGTCTTAATTGTGGAAAGAAATTTTCTCATCAAGAAGATTTAATAAAACATAAAAAAGAGCATAAAACTCAATGTCAATGTATAATATGTGATCAACAATTTAATAATTCATATGAATTTATCAAACATATTAATTCAATTCATCTTCATGCAATTGAAAATATATTTAATAAATTAAGTTTTTTCAATATAACAAATGAAAATTTATTATTTGACCTTTTAAATCAACCTGAAATTGATTTTGAAAATGATAATCAATCCAAAAATCAAAATAATATTAATAATTATAATTTGGAAGATAAAAGTGTTTCAATATTAAACAATATAAAATTAATTGAAAAAAAAGATCCAATACAATTAAATAATAATAATAATGATAATTCTTCAATTTCATATTCATTAATAATAGATGGAGGAAATCATAATATAAAACAATTTAATGAAGAAAATAATTTAATAGATGTTAATAATAATATAGAAAAAACTTCAAAAATCATTAAGGATAGTTTAATTTATGAAGATTCAAATAATTTAAAAGAAAGTGCTATTCAAATATATGATTTAATTCATTGTGGAAAAAAAGTGTTAAAGTGTAATTGTTGTGATGATAAAATATGTAGAAAAGGAAATTGCTTTTGTATTAATTGTATGAAAAAGAATATTCAAAATTTAACTAAAGAACAATCAGGAATTGTAACAATAGATAAAACAAAATTATTTAATAAAGAAGGGAGAATTGCAACATTAAATAAAGGAAAATATTATTGTAATATAACTTTTATATGTGGAGAATATTCATCTTATCAAAATTTTGTTAAATTTCAATGTAAATTCCCAAGGAATTGTAAAGCTTGTGAAGATCTAAATAAAAATTTATTCATATATAATGAATTTTAAATATTTTCATGTTTTGTTTTATTTATAATATTTTTATTTTATATATAAAAAGATTGATTTGGTAATTTTAATTTTGAAAATATATTTGATATTTATGTAAATAGTAAGAAATAAATTATTAAAATTTACCAAATAGAAATAGTAATTTAAACATAATCTAAATAATTTAATAAATAATAAGAAATTCAATTTATTAATTTTAAAGCATTATAATATTACACTACTTTTGAAATAAAAAAAATAAATTATATAATTAATTGGCAAAAATAAATGAAAAAAAAAAATTAAAATGGATTTAAATATAATAGGAAAAAAATTTGACAAAATTAAACAAATAGAAGAACAAATAAATTATTTTTATGAACCAAGATATAAAAAAAAAGATAATTTTTGGAAAAGGCATTTTTTCTATGATGAATTAAGAAAAGATTTTTCAGATGAAATAACTTCTTTTGGTTTTTCTCCTTTTATTCAAAAACCTTTTTTTGAACAAAGAAAAGATAAAAATATAATGAAATATAAAAAAGAACATTTTGAATTTGGACTTATTAATTATATTCAAAGAATATATAAAGATAATAATAATAATAATAAAGATATTGAAAATAAAATAAGTAAATCATTATCATTAAACAATCATAATCATAATAATTTAGATAATAATAAAAATATTTCTACAAATAATTCTGATTATAATCTTTTTTTGGGAAAAGCTTTTCATAAAATTGATGAAAATAAAAATATTCAAATTAAAAGAAGAAATATTATTAATAATAAAAAATTAAGTAAAAATGATTCTCAAAATTATGGTAATACTACTAATATTAATTTTTATGAATTAAAATCAAAAATAAATGATAAAAAAGAAATAAAAACAATTTTTAATTATCAAAATATTCTAAAAAAAAAAAGTCATTCAAATAAAAAATCAGAAAAAAATATTTCAACAATTTTAAAAAATAATATTTTTAATTTATCCAATAAAAAAAAAGAAAAAGAAAATAAAGAAGAAGATAAAGATAAAAATCAAAAAGAAATAAATGAAAAAATAGAGGAAACAATGATAAATAGATATAAATCATTAAAAAAAAATAATTATAAAAGAAACATTCAATTAATAAAACCAAAAAAAAAAGATGAAGATTCAATATTAGAAATTTTTAAAAAATCAAATAGTTCAATGAATATTCATTTAAAATCTTTTGATTTAAATTTAACTAATAGAAATAATATTTCAAATATAAAAACTCCAAATTCAAAAAAAAGTACATTTTTAGAATCTCTAGAAAAAAATAAAAGAAGTATTTTTAAAAAAGCAATTCTAAGAAAAATTAAAAATCAATTTGATAAAGATTATTATATTCAAGAAGCAAAAAATTTTAAAAAATATGATATAAAAATTAATAATTATAATATATAATATTATTAATTGTATAAAAAAATATATTTGTTAATAATAATACCTATATACTATTAATATATATTTAAATAATTAATATAAAAAATTGATTTTTTATATTACTTATTTTTTATTGAATAATTTTTTACTAATTGTCCAATAATATTAGAAACAAATTTTTTATCATTATTTGAAGTATCATTATGTTTTTCAGGAGATAAAATAAATCTTCTAATTCTATGAAATTTTTTAAAATATATAGTTCTTAAATCATTTCTTTTTTCTTCAAAAATTTTCATTTTTTTATTAAAATTTGTTTCAGTCATATTCATTTTTTTTTCAGTTTTAGAAAGTTTATCTAAATAATTTAAAGTTTTAATATTTAAATTATCATTTTGATTTAATAAAACTTTTCTTTTTTTATGTAATTTATTAGTTAAAAAAGTAGTAATAAATTTATTATTTATTGAATTTTCTTTTAAATTGTCATCAATAGAAATAAATTTATTATCATTTAATTTCATACTTTGAAAACCAGGTAAATTAATATTTCTTTTTTTTTTTAAATTATTATATTTTTTTTTAAAAAATTTTTTTTCTTCTTCTTCTTCTTTTTCTTTATCTTCTAAATTAATCATTTCTGCTAATTTCTTAGGAGAAAATTCTTTAATTTCTTTTAAAATTGAATTTTCATGAGTTTGAAAAAATCTAGGATGATTTTGAATAGTTTTAATTTCACTTTTAGAAAATTTTTTAGATATAATTTCCATCGGTTCAAAATAATCATCTTCAAATTTATCTGGAGATTTTATTTTTTTAATTAATTCTGGACTTTTATTTGTCATTATATCAGGAAATTTTTTTGTTTGTTTTTTTGGACATTTATATACTTGTAAAGAATTATGTTCTTTTATTTCTTCTACTAATTCTTTTGACATTATTATATTTGAATTTATTGCTTTATATAAACGACCTTTTAAAAGATGATTTGATATTTCTGTGAAATCAACACTTTTTAATTTTATTTTTTTTTTTCTTAAATTTGGAAATTTTAAATTTGTTATTTCTATTGTTTCATTTTTTTTTCCTAATTTTTCTTCCATTATTAATATTTTATATTTATTTTATTATATGATTTTAATATATTATTTTTATTTATAGATAATTTATTTTTAAGTATTCTTCTAAACCTTTTATCCTATAATAATATATATTATTATTTTCAATACTTTACTCCAAACATTTTTATTCTCTATTTTATAATTCATTTATAGTTCAAGATTTTATTCTAATATAATATTTATTTATATTATTATTTTTCTTTGTTTCTTATATGTTTTAAAAGCTCATATTCGATTTCATCTAATTGTTTATATTCGTCTTCTTTAAAATTATTATAATATTCATTTTCATCAAAATTTATTTCTTCTCCTTGAATATTACTACATATAGAAGAATTAAATGAATCATTTGATTCAAGTTCAAAAAAAGAAACATTTTCTAATTTCTCATTTTCAAATTTGTTTTCATAATTATAATTATATTTTGTGTTTTTCATATAATTTGAAAAATCATTAAATTTATTTAAATTCTTTTTTGAGTTTTGTAAATCTAGTTTTTTCGATATAGGACCTTGTTTTTTTTTGTTGAACAATTCATTTTTTAATGAATAAATATCTTTATAATATTTATTTTTAGAAAAAGGAAATTCAAAATCCATTTATAATACATAAAATAAAATATTCAAATTTAAAAATAAATAAAATAATTATTAAATATAAAATTAATGATAATCAACATAAAATAGTATTATTAGGAAAAAATGGAGTTGGAAAAACAGATCTACTTCACTTTAATAATAATTTGTTATATTAAATGAATAAGATACTTTACAAGAAAAATGTAGAATTTTATCAAATATAATATAATTATTTTTGAATATTAAACAAGAACTAAAGATTCTTTTCTAGATTAAATTAATTATGTTAAAGATAATATAAAATAATGTTTATTTTTTTTGTGAAAATCAAAGTGATTAATATTAAAAAGAAGAATTTCTCGAATGAAGAGGGAAAAAAATTGTCAAAAAAATTAATGCTCTTTTTTCTGAATCTTTTGCTAAAAAAGATGAAGGTATTAAAGTTTATCAAGATATTAAAAAAAAGGAAATAATTAATATTTATGACTTATGATAAAACTAAAAAAATCAAATTATCGAGATATATTTATATTATATTTTTTATCTTTTAATTTAGAGTTATTGATATAAATTATTTCTTCAATGTTATCGAGAAAAATAACAAATCATAAATTACAATCTATTAAATAATAAAAAAAAATTCAAGCATAAATGATACTTGAATTTAAATTTAACTCTCTACCTGAATATTAACATTTTTAAATTCTTTAATTTTATTATTACGTACTATATTATTTTCACTTTTCAAATTTTGATAATTAAAATAATTATCTTCATAATGAAATTTTTCTTCATTTTCAAAAAGCAACAAAACAAAAGAAATAACAGAAAGTAAACTTCCAAAAAGAAATAAATATCTATAAGGTAAAATTAATGAATCAAAAGAATATTGTTGAGTAAAATAGCAAATTAAAAAGGACATAATAGCAGAAAATAAATTAGAAAATCCATCTCCAATACCAATCATTCCTTGAATTTCAATAGAATATTCAAAACCAAATATGTTGTATAAATAAGGAGTGAAAGCATATTTTTGAGTTACTTCAGAAACTTCAGAAGCTAAAGCTAAAATGAATAAAAAATAAGAATTATTTAAAAATAAACTCATTAAAATTCCTATTGTTAATCTTAATAAACATAATATTCTTAATATATATATTGCACCATATTTATCTACTATTAATCCTATTAAAGGTGCAACAATTAATTTTATTAATCCTATTGTTGCTCCTATAAATCTATTAAATGATACTGAATATATTAATATTCTAAAATTTTTAAAATTTGACATTGTTAAATATGAAACAAAAGGTGATAAAAAAGTATATATTGCTAAAAACCAGAAACGAGAGCTTTTTATTATTTTTTTCATATTTTTACTATAATTTTCATTTTTCAATTTATTATCTTTTTTTATTCTTATTTTTTTTAATGTTTTTTGTTCTGTTTTTCTAATTTTAAAATCTGATATTGTTGTTGATAATTCATAAATCATAGAAGTTGTTTCATTAACATTATTACAAATAATATTATTATAATTAATTTGTGATATTTTATTATTATTTGAATTTTCTTCATTATCACATTGATATTCTCTATAAAATAATAAACTAAAAAAAACAGCAAAAAAAAAGCTAAAAATAGAAAATAAAATGAATTTCTGATATCTTTGAGAAATATATTCAGGATAAAATTGATTATGACTTCCTTTATTTAAAGAAAAATCATTAATATTAATATATTTTTCAGAAATTAGAAAGAAAATCCCATGAAAAATAGTAGTAAAGACTCCAACACAACTGAATAAAAATCCTTTAGAATTAGGTTTAAAAAGGCAAACATTTTTAAAACAAATTTGATTACAACTCCCAACTCCAATTCCCAATAAAATAGTAATAAAATAATAAATCCAAATATTTTGTTGAAAATATAAGCAAAATAAAGAAATAAATATAGTAACACTACCAAATATAATAGTATGTTTTCCTCCTATTGTTTTTTCCATAAATCCACCAAATGGAGAAATTAATTTTGTTGTCATTAAATACAATGGAGAATTTATTACTCCATAATGTATTGTTACCCAATTTTGTTTTAAATGAATATATGATGTAGTGTATGCTGTAAATTTCCATAGTATACTTATGTGAGTCGATGATATTTTAAAAAATAATAATGATATGAATGATAAGATAAAATTTATATTTGATTTTCTCATTTTTTTTTTGGCTTTTTATTTTTTCATTGCAATAAATAGTATAATTTTCATTTATTTTTTTTATATATATGAATGGAACTTAATAATAACCTTTTAATTTTTACTTTTTGTTTTTAAATGTTTTTGGGATTTTGAATTTTCAAAATTAATTTATATTTTAATTTAATTTATTTATTTTTGTTAGTTAAAGGAAGAGAAAAAACACTTGATTTGGAAATAAACTTTCATATTATAATATTGTTGGAGTTATTTTAAAATAGATTCTTCTTTAATAAAATCTTCAAAAAAAAAATTAATTAATTTTTTCTTTGTTTAATTTTTATACCAATTTTATATAAAAATAAAAAATATTTTTTACTCCTAATCTAAATTTAAATAAAAATATAAAAAAAACATAGATGTAAAATAAAAATTATAAATAATAAATAATCCCAAAAATTATCACTTCCCAAATATATTTTTTTAAAAATACGTAAAAATCTTCTTAATATATTAAATAGAAGATAAAAAAAAAAATTTAAAAATGTCAAGTCAAATGTTATATAATCACAGTCTTCAATATAATTCATCAGATGCAAATAATTTTCATTGCTTTTCATGTATAAATATTCCAATAATAAAATTAAAAACAACATCAAATAACGTAATAATAAATTTTACATGTGAAAATAATCATAGTGGAGAAATGGAATTAACATCATATTTAAAGAAAATAAGAGAAACAAAAAAAAAAGTATTATGTGACTATTGTAAAAAACAACAAAATGATTTATCTTATTGTCCTAATTGTGATAAATATATTTGTGATCAATGTAAATTTTTTCATCAAAATGAAAAATGTAAACTTTTAAAAATTGAAGAAATAGGAATTTTATGTCCAATTGATCATCAAATTATTTTTGGTTATTGTGAAGATTGTAAAACTAAATTATGTAATTATTGCTCTGGACATAATGGACATAAAAAAATTATTTTAAATGATGTCATGTTTAATAAAAATAAATTAGATTATATTAGAAATATTATCGTTAATGCTGAAAATGAATTAAATAATATTGAAAATTTAAAAAAAAAAATTATCGATTTCTTTGAACAACAAAAAAAACAATTAAATGATTGTTTTAAAAAATTTTATGATATTAATAAAAGCGAAATTGATATTTGTAATATTCTTTTAAATGTTTATGAAAAAGGAGAAGAAGAAAAAAAAATTGGAATTGAAATAATAAAAGATATTGAAAATATAATTAATTTTAAAACTTTTAAATATAAAGAGCCTAATAATTTATCTCTTTTAGAAATAGAAAAATTTATAAATTATTTAAAAAGTTCAAATTCTTTTTTTTTAAAAGACTCTAAAAATAAGGATAATGATTATAATAATAATAAAATATTAGAAAATAGAGATAATGAAAATAATGAAGAAGAAAAAAGAAAAATAGGAAAAAATAAAAATAAAAAAAATAAAAAAATAGAAGAAAAGAATATAAATGTATATAAAGAAAGTGATAAAGAAGAAAGTGAAAATGAAGAAAGTGAAGAAGAAGAAAAAGAAGAAGAAAGTGAAAATGAAGAAAATGAAGAGGAAGAAAATGAAGAAGAAGAAGAAAGTGAAGAATATAAGCAAGAAGAAAATTCCAAAAAAAATATTCCAAAATTAAAAAAATCACTTCGTTTAATGCAAAAAAGAAAATTAAAAAATGAAGAAGAAGAAGAAATAAATAATCATTATATAATAAAAAACAATAATAATCAAAATAGTAAAAAGAATAATATTTTTAAAACAAATTCAAGATCTAAAAAAAAAGAAAATTCAAATGATATTGAAAAAACAGAAAAAATAGAATTATCATCATTAAACACAATATTTTTCCCTGATGAAAAAATAAGAAAAAAAATAAAAACATCAAAAAAGAATGAAAAAATAAGAAATAATTCAAAAAAAAACAAATTAAAAGATTCAAATCAAAATATAATAATAACAAAATCATCATTAAATAGGAAAATAATAGAAGAAAAAAATAAGAAAGAAATAGAGAAAAGGATAAATAATAAAGAGAAAGAAATGATGGAAGAAAAATATAAGGAATTAATAAAAAATTTCAAACCACTAAACGATGGAATAAAAATAACAAAAGCAACATATGAAAACACATTAGATCAACAATATTATGGTGAATTTGATGAAAAAAAAGGATTAAAACATGGAAGAGGAATTTGGAAATGTGAAGATGGATTTTATGAAGGATATTTTAGTAAAGGTTATGCAAATGGAAAAGGAATTTTAACAAGTAATAATAGTGTTTTTAAAGGTGAATTTAGAGATGGAGAAAAATTTTTTGGAGAAGAAATTTTCAATGATAATACTAAATTTAATGGTAAATATTATAAAGATCAATTTCTAAATGGAAAACTTTATTATTCTGATAATAGTGTTTATGATGGGAATTTTAAAAATAATTTAAAAAATGGTTATGGCACTTTTATTTATTATAAAGGAAAAGGAAAAAAAAAAGAAATTTATTCTGGAAATTGGAAAAATGATTTAAAAGATGGAAAAGGTAAATGTACTTTCTCTAATGGAGATATTTTTGATGGAATTTGGGTAAATGGAAAAATGGCTGAACAAGGAAAATATTATATTGCTAAAGAAAAAAAATGGATAGAACTTCCTGTTTAAAAATTTTTTATTTTTTTCATAAATTTTTTTAGGATATAAACAATTTTTTAATGAAAATTTGAAATTATTAATTTTAAAAATTTTTGATATATTCAATATTTTAGAATTTTTAATATAAAAATATTGTTTTAAATAAATAAAAATTCATCAAAAAATAAAAAAGAATATTTAATGAAAAGTGATATAAAATTTACAAAATTTAAAAAAATCTGAAAAAGAAAATAATAGTTGTTTATGAATTGAATAAAATTCATAAAAATGATAATAAATAATTTTATTAAATGAAGTAAAGATAGTGAAGATAAATTAAAAGAATGCTTTTTTCTTTATCAAAAAATATTTCTTTATATTTATTTTATTTTTTTTTACTAAATTTTAGTCTTAATATTTCGAAATATTCTGTTATTTTATCTTTTATTATTTTATTATTTAATATAAATTCTATTAAAAAAAACATCAAATCAATAAATAACATTATTGATGATATAACTAAAATTAGAATATAAATTCCTGTTTTAATTTTAAATTTAAAGCTTTCTTGATAATAATTCTTTTGATTATTTTTTGGAGATGCTATTTCATAATCTAAAATATATGTTTTTTTAAAGTAACTAAATATATTATATATTGTAGTAGGTAAACAAGTAATTAATAATATTTTTGATTTTAAAATTAATGAAATTAAACTTAGTGAAATTGATAATATTAATTCAATGAAAAAATAACTTTTTGTTTTTTTACTGATTTTTTCAATAAATTCTTCTTTTGTATATAATTCATCAATTTCATTAAACTAATAAATAATTTTAAAAAATATCTTACTGCAAAAGATGTATCACAAACTAATAATATACTTATGATACAATGTGCAATTGCAAAAAATGCCATTTAATAAAAAAACAATAAATAAAAAATATAAATTAATCAAAAAATAAAATTAAAAATAGTGTTTTGAAAAATATTAAATTAACTCAATTATGCTTTTAGTGCATTAGAATGTAAACGAACTAATTTTTCTCTTTTTTCAGCATCTTCTTCAATTTTCTTTTGTTTATTTAATAATGAATTATGAGGTAAATTTCTTCCTCTTCTCAAAAAGTATTTTTTATCATATAATTCTTTCAAATCTTTTTCTTCATCAAACCATTTTGGAAGTAAATTATAATCTAAAAAATACATTAAAAACAAAATACAATTTTCAACACAAATAAAAGCAAATAATTTATAAGATAACTTTTTAGAAAAATATAAATCTTTACTGAATAATATCATACCAATATTAGTTAACATTCCAATGAACATTAAACTCTTAGCTAAAATATTATATATATTAATTCCATTAGCTTCTTCAATAATAGAAATTCTAACTAAGAAAAATATTTTAAATACATCAACTAATTTTTCAACCCATACTAAAAATAATAATATTATAGGAGTTAAAGGAGCAGTAACACTAAATAAACAAACATAACCAAAATTAATAATCATTTCATTATATTCATATATCATTGTTGAAGTTTCATTACATAATAATTGATGAATAACACTATGAGTTTTAATTTCTTCAATTTTATGTTTTGAATTTTTTTTATAATTGTATTCAAAAAATTTATACATTAAATAAGGAGTTGCTATTTCAAATATATTTAAAGCAAAATTAATAAGATATGTTGTATATAATTGAGTTTCTAATTCTCTTAAACAAGTTCCAACACATTGTTCATTTAAAGCAGGTTTAATGAATCCAATATAAAAACCAGAAGAATAACAATTCATAAAATCAAATATTATTATTTTAATTGCTAAATCATTTAATCTTACATGATCCTTTTTATAATTTTCCCATTTATTTAATCTAGTTGCTAAAAAAGTGTAAATATAATTAAAAATTTTAATTTGAATTGCATTTATTGAAGCATAAACCATATTTATTGAAGTATTATACCAATAATTTTCTTGAGTATCTTCTCTTAATTTTTTTTTCTTATGATGCAACAAAGAATATGTAATAGCACAAGTTGAAGAAATCATTATTACTAAAACTAAATAAGAAAAAGCTTTTTTAAGATTATGAATCCAAGTAGTACTTAAATTTATTTTTTCACCAAAAACAAATTCAATTTCATAATCAGGAGCAAATAGTTCTGAATCAGGTTCACTTGATTTAAAATTTTCTGTTCCAAAAATAAAAGCATATTTCTTTTCTTTTTGTTCCCAAGTTTTTAAAAATAAAGTAGCCCAAATTATAATAACAACACTAAATACCATTAAAAAAATATCTAAAGGAGTTATTGAACTTTCTTTAATTGATTTATTATTAAAAGGCTTTTCTAAATATATAAAAAGAGCAACTATAATTCCAACAATTCCAGGAAATAATAACCATTGAATATAATGTTCTAACCAAATAAAATAATAAGCAATAGTTTCACCATAATAATTCCTAATTAAATTAATCAAATATAAAAAATCCTTTAAAGAAAATATATTATAAGATTTATCCATTAAATGATTAAAAGACAATTTATCTCCATAACTAACAAAATTTCTTTTATATAATATAGTATTAAGAACATTTTTTTTTTTCATATAAGTTAACCTTAAGCATTTATCAAGAGCCATATTTAACAATCTAATTTTATCAATATTTCTAAAAACAGAGCTTTTATCACAAATATCCTGATCAATTGGAATATCAGGGCATTCATGATATAAATCATTTTTTTCATATCTTCTATATTTATTTTTTCTTCTTGGATCAAAATGACAATAAGGAGGCCATAAAAAAGGTTGTGAAAAATGTAAATATTCAAATTGAATAGGACCTGAATTAGCAATATTAACATAATCATTTTTTGCTTTATCACTTGAATCATAATCTAATGCTTGATGTTGACCTGTTATTAATCCTGAATATAATAATTCTGTTTTATTTAATTCTCTTCTATAATATTCATATTTAAAAGCATATGGTTTTAATTGTAATTCATATTCAAATTGTTCTGCCAGTGATTCATATTGCTTTTCATCTGCATATAATATTAAAAAAATATTATTTTCTAAATCTCCTAATTCTAATCTAATTTTTATTTTATTAAAATATTTTATTATACTACATATTATTAATAAATAATCTTCATAGGAAAATTCATAATACGATAAATTTTCTTCATTTGGATATATTATTTTTAAATATTCTATTGCTTCTTTATATAATTCTGGATTTTCTTTTTTTATTTTTACACTTTTTCTTCTTTTATATTCTTCTAATAATATTTCTAATATATCATCTGAACCAAAATTTAATCTTTCAATTGATTTTTTTAATAATTGAATTTCAGCATTTGAATTTTCTAATTTTTTTGATATTTTTTTTTGATTATCAGGTAATTCTTTTTTAACATTTAAAATACCAATTTTTTTATTTTGAATTTCTATAAAATCTTTTAATCTATTATTTTCAATTTCTTCACTATTTTCAATAGTAAAAACTAAACCTTCACAATCATTTGCTTTTGAATATTGAAAATAATCTTCATGAAATTTTTTTGGACAAAATAAAATTGTCATAAGAAAAACATCATCTTCTTTTGGAGAAGGATATTCAAAAAGTTCTTTTAAACCTTCTGGATACATATTTAATATTTCATTTGATATTACTTCAGGACTAATTTAAATTATTTATTTAAATTACCTTTTTCCATCTATTTCTTCATCTTTAAATTTAAAGGCTTTTCCTTTTAATTTTTCTTTTACTTTATTTGATATTAAAGGCTCGTTTTCATCTTCTATTATAGATTCTTTTATTTCTTCTTCTTTCATTTTTTAATTTTATTTTTTTTCAAAATTTTTGAAACTAAAAATAAAGTTAATTATTATTTTATTTTAATATAATTTTATAGATTATATATTTTATTTTCTATGTTGAAAACTAAAATATGGATTAATATTAAAAAAGATTTAAATGATGAAAGCTTAAAAATTTATAATTCAAGAAAAGAATTTAACTATTTACCTTTTAAATCTTTATCTCCAAAAAATAAAAAGATAAAAATTAGTTATTTTTCACCAAAAAAAGAAATTAATGAAGATAAAAACAGTAAAAGAAAGAATAAAAAAAAATTGAAAAAAATTATTATAAAAAATATAAATTTGAATAAAACACCAATTAAAAAAAAAATATCAAACTATGATTCTTATTCAAAATTTGATTCAACTAATCAATCTTATTTTCCTATTATTGATTCTTCTTTTGAAACAATAAAAAATAATAAAACAAAATCAATATTTTTTCCAATAAAAATTATAAAAACAAATAGTGTTGAAAAAAATAACTCAAATATTTCTTTTGAATATGATGAAAATTCAATGTTTAATAGAATTATATTAAAAAAAAAAAAAGGTTCAATTCATTTAAGACAAAATTCTTTTTCTAATGAGAAAGTTAAATTAGCAATAAGTGATTATTACAAAAGAAGAAAAATGAAAATTAAAAAAAAAATTGAAGAAGCTGAAAAAGAATTAGATATATTAAATTCTAAATCATATAAAAAAATAGATAAATCTGATAAATTTAATATTTATGAAGAAAATATTTATAAGATAATTAAAATGAAAAATATTATAAAATTAAAAAACGAAAATTTTTTGCATGAAGATTTAGATAAGTTAAAAAGAAATTTATTTCAAAATAAATATAATTACTTTAAATTTATGAAAAACATTAGACCAAATTATATAAAAACAAATTTCAAACCAAAAACAATATTAAAATATAATTCTTTAGTAAATGAAATTTAATTATTAAAAAAATAAAGATAAATTATAATATAAAATATTATATGCTTATAATACTTAAAGAATTTAAATTAAATAAATTTATTAAAATTCTAATTTTTTCAAAACATCAATAATTTGTTCAGCATTTTCCCAAGGATAAATATTAGCTTTAATAATATCTTTTTTATTTTCATCAAATAATAAATGACATAAAGTAAAACCAATTCTAGGAAATAATAAATCACCTTTATTTAAATGTTTAGAAAAACAAATATCATTTCCACCATCACAAATAAAAATAATTTTATCATATTTTTCTCTTTTATTTTTTTCAAAAAAATCTTCAATTGCTAAATGTTTACAAAGAAAAGGAAAACATTCTTTACAATGTTGATATTTTTCATTTAATAAACTTATTTTTAATATATTTTCTTCATCTAACACACTTTTATTACTAATAATATATGTTATAATTTTATCTAAATTATGTTTTTTTAAAACTGTATTTACAACAATATTATTATTTCCTGTACAAATTATTGAATCAATATTATTTTTATGTTCTAAAATAAATTGAAATAATAAATCCATTTTAGAAGTTAATTTTAAATTTTCATAATATTTTTTAATAAATTCCCAATTATAACCTTTTTCTTTCATTTTTCTATAAATTTCATTATTAAAAGAAATCCAATTTTCACACTTATATAATTCTGACTCATGTTCTTTATAAAATTCAGGAGTATATATTTCTATTAATGAAAATTCAGAATCTTTATCTATAATTGTTTGATCAAAATCAAAAATAATTAAATATTTTTTCTGAATATCCATTAAAATAAAAATTAAAAGAATAAATAAATAAATTTAAAAAAAAATGAATGAATCAATAGAAGAATATGGAAGAGATTTATTTTCTATAAAAATAACATTAGTGGGTTCATCATCAGTAGGAAAAACAACATTAATTAATCAATATATAAATCACATATTTCTGGAATCTGCAATATCAACAATAGGAAGTGATAAATTTTCAAAGATAGAAAAAATAAATAATTCAGAAATTAAATTAATTATATGGGATACAGCAGGTCAAGAAAGATATAGAAGTCTTAGTCCAATGTTTTTAAAAGGCTCTAATGTAATTATTTTAGTTTATGATATTACTAATAAAAATTCATTTGATGAAATTGAAACAATTTGGTTGGACTTTGTTAAAGAAAATGCTAATAATTATATTTTATGTGTTGCTGCTAATAAATGTGATTTATATGAAGATGAAGAAGTTGATGAACAAATTGCAAGAAATTTTGCTAAAAAAGAAGGAGCTTATTTTTTCTCTACTACTGCTAAAAATTATAATTCTATTGAACAATTATTTTTGAATCTAACTCAAATGTATGTTGAAAAATATGGCATTGTTAATCAAAATAAAAAAGATAAAAGAAATAAAAATAATAAGACTAATTGTTGTTAATTTTTTAATATATAATTGAATGTATATTTATATTTATTGAAATTTTCATTTTTCAAATAAAGTTAATTTAAAAAATTCAAAAAAGTAATTAAATTAGTATTTATATGAAATTCATATTAATAAGAACAATAATTTATCAATAAATAAAGTAAGAATTTATAGATATATATCTTAATAATCTAAGAATATAACAAAAGAAATAAAAATAAAAGAAATCATATAAAATAAACATCAAATATATGGATACTGTAGGATAAGAAATTTTTAGATTAAAAAATGTTATTTTATTAAATGAACTAAGTTATTATCATTGGATATTATATAACTAAAAGAATACTTTTAGATATATTACTACAATATATTATAAATCCACATAATTAACTAATATGTTTAACATATAAATTTATAAATAATCTATTGAAAAAAAATGAAAATAAATAAAAATGAAAAAAATATAACAATTATCCTTGAAACAAACATTAAAAATAAATAACTCGTTTGAAAAAAAAAATAAAAAAAAATGTCTCTTCCAATAATAACAATAATATCCCAATCAACACGAAAGACATACCGTGGAAGTGAGCATCCATCAAAGCGTTGGGGTCATAGTGTAATAATATATAAAAACCAAATGATAATTTTTGGAGGTCGTCACAGTCAACGTTCATTATCAAATATATATTCCTTAGACTTCACATCTTTAACCTGGTTAAAAATAGAGCAAATAGGAATGTCACCTCCAGCAAGAGACAGTCACTCAGCAATAACATATAATAATGAAATGATAATATTTGGAGGAAGTGGAAGTGGAAATAAATTAAATGATATTTGGTCTTTTAATTTTATTGATAAAAGATGGACTAAAGTAGAAACTTTAGGAGATAATCCTTGTGCAAGAGATGGTCATTTAAGTTCTGTTATTAATAATAATTATATGATGATTTATAGTGGTTTAAATTCTAATGATGAAGTTATTTGTAATACATATTTATTAGATTTAAGAAATAATTTTTGGATTTTATGCCAAAATGAAGGAGATGAAATTCCTAAAAGAGATTCTCAAAGTTCTACTAAAGTTAATGATACTATTTTTATTTTCGGAGGACAAGCTCCTAATGATGAATTATATAATGATATGTATACTTTAAATTTTAATATTAATGAAGAAAAAAAAATTTATAAAGCTGTTTTTAAGAAAGAAATAATTAAAGAAAATTCACCTTTACCTAAAGGAAGATCAAGTCATTCATGTGTTAATTATGATAATAAATTTCTTATTATTATTGGAGGAGAAGGAGAAAAAAAAATTCCATTAGATGATATTTGGTTATATGATATAGAAAATAAATGTTATAATCAAGTTAATTTAAATGGACATGAAAAATTTGAAGGTAGATTTTGTCATTCAAGTATTTTATTTGGGGATACTTTAGCTGTTTACGGAGGAATGCAAAATGCTGAAGTTACTTTAGACTCTTTAGTTATTTTAAGTATTGAAAATAATTCTAATAAAGAAGATAATAATAATATTGGAATTAAAAATATTAATGGAAATAATATTAAAAAAAATAAAGGAAATGATAATGATAATAATGATTTTAATAAAGGAAAAAAAAATATTGTTTATAAAGATATTGGTTTAGATACTAATGATTTAGTTAATATGGATTTTTATTCTTTTAATGAATTAAAAAAAAATTATGTTAATAATTTAATTACTTGGAATTTTATAGAAAAAATTTCTGAATTTAATGAATGGGGAATAGGTTGTATTGGTAATTTTATAATCAATTCTTTAAAAGATTATGTAGAATCCAAAAATATTTATATAGAAAGTAAAAATTATAATGATAATGAAATTATGTTAATAATTAAAGATGATGGTAAAGGAATGAATTGTATTGAATTTAATAATATAATGTATTCTTTTTCTAAAAATGAAAATAAAGAAAATAATTATTTTCAATATGGAATTACTATGAAAACTTCTGCTTTAAGATTAGCTGATTCTTTTTTTATTATTTCTAAATTTTCTAATGAAATTTCTATAGGTTTAATTTCTAAAAATTTACAAAAAAAAATTGACTCTGATTTTATTTTAACACCTGTTATTAATTATAAAATTATTATTGACAACGAAAAAGAAACTTATATTCCTAAAAGTGATTATCCTTTACAATCTTTAAATTTAATTTTAGAAGAAATTAAATTTTTATTTAAAAATTCTGATGAATTAAATAATTATTTTAATAGCTTTAAAACTGGAACACATATTTTTTTATTTAATTTAAAAAAAATTAATGATAATTATGAATTTACTTTTGATAAAGAGCAACATGATATTTTTTGTAATGCTTATTTCGACGAATTAGGTTTTGATGAACAATCAAAAAAAGAATTAATTGATATTTCACTTTCTCAATATTTAAATTTTATTCAATTAAAACATTCAAAAGAAATAAAAATTTATATTGAAAGTGAAGAAAAAAAATTAGAAAACCCTTATTATAACATTTTATTATTATCTGAAATTAATAATAATAATTTAAAAAAAATTTCTTATTTAAAATTTGACGGAGAAGAAAAATTTGATTGTTTTAATATTAATGGAGAAGATTATAAAGGTATTTTATTTAATGAAAAATTTGTAAATGGAATAACAGAAAATACAAATCGAGATGTTGAAGATATTAAAGAAAAAGATTATTTTAATGGTATTTTATTATATAAAGAAAATTACTTAATTTGTAGAATTGGTCAAAGTACTTTTGGGGATTTATCTTTTTTTATTAAAAAATTTTTAAATGGAAAAAAGGGAAGAGATATATTTAAAATTAATGGTTATATAAAATTACCAGATAAAAAATATGATTTATTATTTAATAATAAAGAAATTAAAGATTTAGCTTTGTTTGGATTTTTATATAATAAAATAAAAAATTTAACAAGTAAAATAAATAAATAAATTAAATTCACACATATAATTTAAAATTTTATTTTTATAAATTAAAATTTTAAGTAATAAATATTTTATTTTCCATATAATATTCAAAAAATAAACATTTATTCTTTTTATTATCAATATATTCACATTTATTTTTTTTCTAAAACATTTTTTATTAAATTTATCTTACTATATATTTGAATTTTCAATATTTCCTTTTTTAATATCTATTTTATTTTTTATCCTTCTTAATAATAATCTTTTGTGTATTTTAAATTAATTTATATTTATTTGGTTAATTATTTTTAATAAAGAAAAATTAATTTATAATTTTTGATTCACAAGATTAAATATATTATTAATTTTTTTTTTTAGATTTTTTGACTTCTTTTTTTTCTTCTTTTTTGTTCTCAGAAAAATAAATTAATTGAAGTAAAAAAATAAATAAAGAAACAAAAAAGCAAAACGTTCTCAAATCATGAACTTGCCAAGTTTTAATTTTCACATATAAATAAGCAATAAATAAATATGAAGGAATTCGAAATAAATTTAATAAAGTTCCTCTATATTTACTTTTAATACAATCACATTTAATTGTTGAATAAATAGGATAAAATAAACCATTTCCAGCTTCATAAACTAAAAAACCATATAATTTATTTTCATAAATAATTCCAAAAGTTATTAAATAAAAGCCTAAGGTGAAAAAAAATCCAATTGCTTTTGATATTTTTAAAATATTATGATTACAATAATCATAAAAGACTCTGAAAAAAGTTCCTCCTGCAATAAAAGATATCATAAATAAAACAAATACATTTTTATTATTTAAATGACTATTCATTGATCTTAATGTAGGTTTCCAAATATATATAAATATTTGATTTATTATATAAATTAAACTTTCTGTTAATCCAATAGAAAAATATAATTTGTTTGTTAACATGATTTTAGATGCATTTATACTATTTTTAAAAAGAGAATCATTATTAATTTCTTCTAATTTATTTTCTTCTTTTTCTTCTTTATTTTCATTTTCATTTATTTCTTTTTCATTAATATTACTATTATTATCATATAATAATTCAACTATTAGAATTTGAATTACACTAATAATTACACTAATCATATAAGGCATAAAAATTCCATATTCATTTTTTAATAAACCTAAAGAAAAATTAATAATCATAGCATTAATAGAATCACAAATAATATTTTTTTCAAAAGCATTGGTAATAATAGAATTTCTAGTATCTTTATCAGTTAATAAATTTAAACATTCATTAATAAACCAATTATCAAAACTTGTATTTAATATAGAAACAGAAATTCCAAAAAAAATTTGACTTATAATTAAAATAAAATAATTTGGAATTAATCTAGTTAAACAACAAAATATCATTATTAAACCATAAATTAAACAAGGTAATTTTTTATTTTTTCTATCATTTAAATAACCTATAATTAAAGTTCCTAAAAATGAAGAACTTAAAAATGAAATAACTATAAATTTACTAAAAGTTTGATAATCCATTTTATGATATTTTTCAAAAAAATCAAAATAATTTGGAGTAAGACACCAATTTGCAGCTTTTGATATTTGAATTGTTATTAAATATTTCCAAAATAATTTATCTCCTATTTTCTTTTGTTCTTCATTTACTTTTGTCAATACATCTTTTGATTTTGAAGTAAATTGAAAAATAAAAATAAAAAATAATAATATATATGATATAGTTGAATGATCATTTAATTGTTTAATATCTTCTAAAGTATTTTTTTTGTTATCATTCATATTAAATATCAAAATAATTATTTAAAATTGATTTTAAAATAAAAACAGTAAAAAATCCAATTCGAAAATTAAAAAATTATTTTTTTACAATTAAATCAGAAAAAAAGAAAGAAAAAATAGTTTATTTTATAAATTTTAAATGAAAGAATTTTATTAATAAATAAAGAAGAAAGTAATTTATAAATAGGAATATATCTTATCAATTAATATTTATATATGATAAAAAGAGAATATGCATATAATTATTATATGGAATTAACAAAAGTACAAAAGTCAAAATTGTGTCAGAAGAAAAAATTGAAATTTTTAATTGGACAACTAATTTTTCATTTTTTTTTGATAAGTTTTTTAATTAGTTTATTTTTAATTTTGATTTATTAAGATTTTTTTTTACTATTTTAAAACAATAAATGTCAAAAGTTAAAATTTTTTTTATGGAAGAAGAATTATCAACTGAAGAGCCTGACAATTTTGCATGTTTGTTAGAAGATATTAAAGAAAAATTTGAAGGAGAAGAAATAGCAAATGCCAGTAATGATGAATTATTAATTAAAGATGGAAATGGAAATGAAATAAAAAATAATGAAGATTATGATAAATATATTAAACAAACAGCTTCTAATAAAATAATTAAAGTATCATTAAGAAATGAAGAACAAAAATCTTTTTCATTATTAGATTTTAAGGATTTATTAGATGAAAAATATAATGAAAAAGAAGAATTAGAAAAAATTAAAGAAGAAAAAAAAACATATATAAATCAACAAAAAAAATTATCTAAATTAATTGAAGAAGATGAAATAAAATATGATTCAATTTTTGACGAATTTACTTATATTGCAAATGCTACAAATAAAAATTTACTTAGTTATTTTTGGAAATTGTTTAAAGATAAATGTATAGTAAGATTTTTAAGAAAAGTTGATGAATTGAATAATAAACATTATTCAAACTTTACAAAGGAAATTTCATTATTGAAAAAACAAATTACAGAAAATAATAAGGAAATAATAAAATCTATTAATAATATAAATAATAGAATAGATGCAGAAAAAAAAGAAATAAATAATATAAAAACATATATAGGTGAACAAAATAAAGAGATAAAAAATTATATAAAAGAAAATTCAAACACAAATACAAACAACATTCAACAATTTATTGAAGAACAAAATAAAACAATGCTTGATAATATAAACAATAACCTTACAACACAAAATAAAGAAATTCATAAAATTGAGAATACTATATCTCAAAATAAAAAATATTTTGAAGAACAAATAAAAAATAAATCAGAAATTTTAATGAAAGAACATCAAAAAAATGAATCAAATCTAGGAAAAATATATAATAAATTTGACAAATATTTTAAAGATATTAATTCAATGTTATTAAAAACAATACCATTAAAAGCAAAAATAGAATTAATGAAAAAAGATATAAAATTAAAAGATTTAATTGAAAAGAAAGCAAAATTAATGGTTAATATAAAAAATTTAAGTAAAACCGATTTTAACAATTGTATATTAAAATGTATAAAAGAGAAAGACTCACTTTTTACATTTAAAGATGTAAATATAAATATATCAGAAAAAAAAAATCAGGATATTGAAATACCATTGGAAAGAACTGAAATAAAGGAATATGAAGGTCAGCCTTCAATTCATATGATTCTTTATAATGATTATGGGGAAGAAATAAATAATTTTTTTGATTATTATGAAATAAAAAATTAAAAAACTATTAAATTCTTAAACATTTAATTTCATATTTTTTTATTTGAATAATAAAATAATTATTCAAATAAAAAAAAATTTTTAAATAATAAAATTAAATTTATGGTTCATGTTGTAAACTTAATTTTTATTAATTATTAAATATTTATTATATGATTTGATACTTCAAATCAAAAAAAGAAAAATTGATAAAAAAAAATAAATTAACTTTATGACGATATTAAAAATATGTCTTTAGATAAGAAAAATAATTTCAAAAGATTTTTCAATAAAAAAATGACAACAAAAAATTATCTTTAATTTTTTCAATTGAAATCTGGTGATCAATTTTTTTACAAATTTTATGAGATAATATATTTTATACAATATTTTATAAAATTTAATTTCTAATATTTTTTCTTTTGAAATTTTTGATATTTCATCGATTAATTTTTTTAAATTAATTAAATCAATATTATTTATTAAATAATGTAACATATTTCTTTTAATTCATTTATTTCCATGATTATAAAAAACATTTAAAAATTGATTTAAATATCTTCATTAATAATATCCCTTATCCTTCAATAAAAAATTATTTTAATTTTGTTTTGATTTTTGTATAAGGTTTTTTAAATAATATATCATTTTTTTTTTTGGAATTTATCTAAACTATTTTTCAACTTTTGGATTATGATTTTATATTTCTTCACTGGTTAAATATATTTTAATTTATTGTAAAATTTTATGAGTTTTTTTTTCAATAATTAATATTTTCCATTTCAACTGGTTTAAACAATCTTTTTTATATTTTAATTTAAAAAATTCTTTCTACTAGAATTGTTATTTAAAAAATTATTTTATGATTAAATCTCCTATTTTTTGATATATTTATAAATTTATGATTTTTGATAAAAAATGGCCTTAAAAAAATGAAAATAATTAACAGTTATTTTTTAAAATAAAATTCATATTAAATAATAATAAATAAATAATTAAAAATAATACATAATATCCTTGGGTACATTTATTAATAGCAATAAAAAATATAACTATATAAGAAAAGAAATAAAAAAATAAAAAAGACTTTAAAATTTCCCACTTTCACATTTCCTAATAGGACTAGAATATTTTTCAAATTCACTTTCCTTGTTTCCATTAATATAAATATCAAATTTTTTAAACCATTTATGTTCAATAGCATCTTTAATACTAAATCTTTCTTTAGGATTTTTCTTTAACATTCCTTTAATAAAATGAATAGCTTCACTAGAAATATTATTCCAAATTCTACTTTTAAAAGAAGGTTCTTCAAAAATAGTTAATCTAGCAATTTCACTTTCAGAATTTTTATGATTAAAAGGTAATTGTCCTGATAAAATTAAATAAGTAATAACACCAATAGAAAATAAATCAACATTTTTATTATAATTTTCTCCTTTAATTACTTCAGGTGCACAATAAGATAAAGTTCCATAAGGTTCATTACAAGTTTCATCAGGACCTAAAATTTTACTTAAACCAAAATCTAATAATCTAATATCTGCATTTTCACTTTCATCAGTCATTAATATATTTTCTGGTTTTAAATCTCTATGTACTATTCCATATGAATGAATATAATACAATGCTCTACATATTTTAGATATTATTTCACATGTTTTTTTCTCTGATAATTTAAATTCCTTCTTTTCTAAATATGAAAATAAATCTCCTCCTGAACAATATTCCATTATTATGTAAAAGTAATCTGAATTTTCAAATATATTATATAATTTAATTATATTTGGATGTTGACATATTTTTAATATTTCTATTTCTGTTCTTACTAATTCTAAATCTGAGGAATTCATATTTTTTTTAGATAATATTTTCATTGCATATTTCTTTCCTGTATGTTTATTTTTACATAACCTAATTACTCCAAATTTTCCACTTCCAATTTCATTTTCTATTATATAATCTTTTGTTATATTTGATGAATTTGTTACTAATTTTAAACTATCCATCCATAATTTATATGAATTTAAATCATCTGTATAATATTCTCTTTTTATCTTTGGGAAAGATAATGAAAAACCATAATATATTTTATTATTTTTATTTATTGAAGGTATTTCTTCTAAAAAAATACCATTTAAATTATGTAATCCTTTATGTTGTGTATCATTTTGATTTTTAAAAAAATATAAATCATTGTGAACTAATTTAAACCATAATTTATTTATTTGATTATTTATTATTTTATATAAATATCCTTCATATTTTATTACTTCTTCTTCTAATTCTAGTGAATCAGATTCTTGAAAATCAATTAATTTTATATTTTCTCTTTTTCTTATTGAACTCTCTTCTTTTTCAAAATTAAATATTTCATCTTCTTTATCCATTGAATTTAAATTAATTAAATTATCGTTTTTTTCGTTTCTTTTTTTCTTATTAATTGGAGAAGAATTTTTGCTTGTTTTAAACTTTGATTTTTTATTATAATTTGTCGTTGAATTAAATATAGGTTCGTAAATATTTTTATTCATCATTGAAGTAAATGAAATATTATTATTATTATCATCTTTGTTGATCTTCTTTTTTTTATTTGTATCATTGACTTCTATTTTATTTAAATTTTGGTTTTTTTTTCTTCTACTAACAGCAATTTTAGGAGAAATATCTTCATCATTATTATTTAATTCGGTTAGAACAATATCATTTAAAATTTTATTCTTCTCTTTTACTGTTCTATTTTTTTTTTTTTCTCTATAAAGTAAATTTTGATCAATTTGTTCTAAAAAAAATCTTCTTCTGTTAGGACTTTTTAAATTATCTAAACAAGAACTAAAAATTGATTTTTTTGAAGGTCTAATTATATATCTTTCAGGAGATTTAATTATATTTGATTTAGATATATTTTTATGTTTTTCATATTCATTAACTCCGATTTTAGAAAAAGGTTTTTTATCATATAAAAATAATAATATTAAAAAATATATATCACTATTAACATTTTCAATAACTTTAATAAAATTAAAATAACTCATTGATTTTTTATTACATTCTGGATTATTAAAACATATATCTAACATTTCTTCTAATTCTTGTTGAGAATTTACTCTATGGTTATAATTAATTTCTTCAATTATTATATTATTTTCTTCTGCTTCTAAAGTAACATAAGATAAAAGAGTTCTAATATCTTCTTTAGATATTTCCCCATTATTAGTAAAATCATATAATTTAAATATTATTTTTGATATTTCATCAAAATTTGAACAAAATAAAGTTTCCATATTATTTGTAAATTCTTCTAAGTCAATAAAACCAATATTACTTTTATCGAAAACTTCAAACATTCTTTCTCCTATAATCCCTGGTAATTTGTAATATGAAAAAAATGTTGTTCTGTCTATACCTTTTGAAGGTTGTGTACTTCTTTTTACTAAATCCATAAATACTTCTCTTAAATAAGATTTAAATGCTTCAACATTTGTAATTTTATAATTTTGAATTATTTTATCCGCGTCTATTTTACTTTCTTTTTTCATGATTAATGTTATTTTAACTAAAATATTATATAAATATTTAAAACAAAAAAAACTATATAATTTATGATATAAAAAATATATATGAAAATTAGAAGAAAAGCAAAAAATAATAAAATTATTAGATTTAAATGAGAATGATTTTCATTAGGAAATTAAAGATACCAAATTTCATTTGACAAAAGAAAAAAACACAATTAAATATTCCTCATTAATTATAATATTTATTATATCCTTAAATGAAATTAATTGGAAATCCTCCACTATTATACAAGTAACTCAAAAATATTGTCATTATTTGGGAATTTATAATATAACTTTTTTAAATAAATTAATCCTTACTTTTTACATCATTATAAGTTTACTATCTAATCAAAATATCTTTCTTTTAAATTTTGAACCTTTAATAAAAAATCATTTGGATTTATTAATGTTCTAATATTTTGAAAAATTTGAGAATATAATTATATATTCCAAAAGAGGAAAATATTGGATGAAATAAGAGAAAAAAATTATTAAATATCAGAAATGAATTATTTTTTAACATAATTTAATTAACTTCTTATATACTTCTTTATTATGAATAATTTAAATAATTTTTATATGTTTTTTATGAAAATTCCTTATAAAAATTTATTATATTTTTTCTTTTAATTTAAACAAATGGTATAATAATTAAGATGAAAATAAAAATATATAAAACAAAAAAAAATTCAAATATATGTATAAATTCATATTATTTATTATCATTCAAAACTAATTTCAAATTAGAGTCATTACCCTGTTTATCATTATTAATTTTTCCCATTTTCAAACCATCTTTCTCCATATTACTTACAGGATTAAATTGAGTGATTTTACTTTCTTGGTCTTTCTTTTTATCTTGAAGAATTTTATGTAAATTCATTCCAATTAAAATACCCCAAATAGAAAAACCTTCTAAAACTCCAATGCCAAAAATTAATTTTCCATAATCATGGATATCTTTCCCTAATCCATTATAAATTTCTGTAAAAGTAACTTCAATATTAGAAGCTAAAAAATTACAATTTAATATTGAAAAAATATTATTGGAATCACCTATAATATTATTAAAAATTTCAAATATAGGTTCAATTATTTTTGAACATGATTCTAAAGTTTTCCTCATAATTGAAATTACATTTTTAAATTCTTCATTTATTTTAAGATTCTTTGTTTTAATGTTTGAAATTATTTTTGTATTTTCAGTTTTTATATTATTAAACAATTTTATATAATTACTGGCATCAGCTTTTATATTTTCATTGTTTTTTCCTGGACAAACATTTTCATATCTCTCTTCAATTAAAGTTTGAGTCCAATCATTATATAGATATATTAAACTATTACTTCCAATATTTTGAGTTGGTTTTAAAGGAGAAATTAATGTATATCCTGAATGTGAATTTGATAAACTATATAAATCATTAATTCTCTTACAATCTTTTTCTCCTTCCTTTTGATTTTCACTATTTGTCAAATCATTTAAATCTTTTATTTTTAAATTTAATTTAAGAGAATAATCTAAATCTCCAATTTTTTCTTTATCAGAAAAATAAATATCAGATAGATATTCTTCTTGATATTTATTTAAAATTTGTTTTTCATATTCAGAAAGAGAATAACTTTCATTTAAATCTTTAATATCATTAAAAGAATTGATTAAAGAATTTCTTAATAAAACAATTTCATTTAAAGAATCAGTAGCATCATCAAAATTAAAAGCAGAAGATAAATCACCATCACCATTCAAACAAGTATTAATATATTTAAGACTATCTCCACTGGAAAAGATTTTAGGTATTTCAGAATTTAAATTTTCTGCACTAACAACAAAATGTAAAACACTAACTACATCTTTTCCAACGGCACCTAAAAGAGTTAAAATGGAACCTAATAACATTATAACTAAAATCAATATACCTAAAATAATCCATAATAAATGAATAATGAGTTTAAATAAACATCCTAAATTCATACAAATAATAGTAGTGAAAAAAATCATTAATAAGAAATTTTCTATTAATATAAAATAAAAGAATAGTTTACTACCTTTTTTACCATATTTTACTCCTTTATCTTGATAATCATACCAAGGATCAACAATAGAATCAGTAATATCATTAAATTGAGATAAAAGATCATCTAATTGATTTTTAGCATCTTCTAAATTATTAGTAACCGTATCATCATTAACAACAATTTTAATATTATCCTGTGCATTTTTAAAATATGTTAATATAGTAGAAAATTCTTGATCCGAACCATATAAAATTGTTCTTTCTTCTGAATAAGGACCATATGATTTAATATAACTTGGATAATAATTTGTATTATCTTCCCAAATATTATCTAAATATGAATCTTTAACATCATTATAACTTTGAGTTAATAGATCATGCCAAGAATTTATTTTATTATTTAATTCATTCATTTGAGATTCAAAGTCAGATGAAATTTCACCTTTACTTTTTTTAATTGAAGAAATAGCGTCTGATAATATATCTTTAATTTTATCTATTCCATCCCATCTTGGTAAAGAATCTTTTTTTTGTCCTTCACTTAATTCTAAAACTAATTTCATTAATGAACATGAAGCTCCGTTTAAACTTGTAAATACTTCTTCATATCTATTTAATCCAAGAAATGCAAATATCATTCCTAATAAAAGAAATATTATTGTCATTAAATAACACATATTTTTACAACAATTATTTTGGCAACAACAACAACAACATAACCAATTACAACAACAACAACATAAACATCCTATCCAAAATATTGGAACTAAAAATGTTATTATTAAAAAACATATAATAGGTAAAATATGCATTATATATTTTTTTATTTTTTCTTTATCTATTTTTTTTTCATCTAACATTGAAATTAAGATTTGAATATATTCTTTATCATCTTCATAATTTATTTTTCCACTTAATTCTAAATCTGAATTGTTATAATAAAAGTCAAAAACTTCTTTTGGAGACTTTTTACATATATTATATACTTTTTCTGAATCAATTAAATTTCTAGTTTTTTTCTTTTCTTTTTCTTTTATATTTATTTCTGGAATTTTTTGATAAGATTTAAATAGAGTAAATGTTAATGTTATACTTAATAAAAATAATATTATTGATTTTTTACCAAAGATTTTATTTTCTTTCATTTTTTTTGTTCTTTTTTTTGTAATTTTAAAGATTTAAAATACGACTTCTTTAAAACAATAAATAAATATATATTTTTTTTTAAAGAATAATTTAAAATGGTTGATTTCAATTTTCAGAAAATTAATTTATCTAAAAAGTTAAAAGGATTGAATTATTACTTAAAGAATAATAATTAACATTTTTAAATAAAAACAAGTTTTAGTAGTTCATTCAAAAAATAGTTTATATTTAAACTTTCATATTCGATTTTCTTATGATGAACTTTTCTAAATTTTTTTTTTAAATTTTTAATATAGAAGTGAATTATTCTTTAATATTATTATTCTTTTAAAAATATATTCTTTTAATTCTCTATAGATAAAATTATAAAATATTATTCAAAAAAAAACAAATGAAAAAAAAGTTTATAATACTTATTTAAATAAATACTCCTTTAACAAAATATATTTTTAAATTCTTTTATTTTTCTTACGTTTATTACTTTTCCAAATTTTATAATATTTGGAGCTCTTCCAACTGAAATAAAAATCAATAATTTCTTCCTTAGTTTTCGTAGTAATAATATTTTCATAAAATTGAAAATTAGTTCCAAACTTACAAATACAACAATAAAACAAAGCAATTTCATAAGGAGACCAAGTTTCCCAAGTAAATTTTTGTCTTAAAGGATTTAATAATAAATCAAGAGAAGTAAATTTAAAATTATAATGATTTTCTTTTTCATTTGGAATATTATTATCATTCATAAAATAAGTTTCATGAACAAAATCTAATAAATTTTCAAATGAATTTTTTACTTTATTTGCCATTTTTATATTCATTGGATAATTATCTTCATTTTCTTTTTTTTTCATTAAATATGAATCATCAATCTTTCTCTTTTTAAATAATAATCTTGGAGATGTTGTTCCTTTTTGACTATCAAATTCTGAATAATTTATATTTAATTGTCTCATAAATTTTTCTTTTAATTCATTTTCCTTTTTTTCTCTTTCTAAATTTATTTTACTTTCATTTTCACTATTTTCATCTTTATTTATCTCTTCTACATTTATTTCTTTTAACCCTTCTTTTTTCATTTAAAAAAAAATTAAAAATTTTTTTAAAAAAATAAAAATAAAAAATGATAAAATAATAATAATAAAAATTAAGTAAAAAAAGAGCTTAAATTATCTGAAAAATCAAAATCAAAAAAAGAAAAAAAAAGATATCAAAAAAAATATTTATTACAAGATAATAAAGATTTATTAAATAATAAAATATTTATAACGTTTTTGAAGAACAGTTTAAAACATTTCTTTAATAATAATAAGGAAGAAAAAAAAGATGAAGAAAATAAAACAAAAAGTAAAAATAGTGAATTAAAATGAATGAACTTATTGTATCCCTTTTAAATGATTTTTTATTTCGATTAGGAATATATTCAAATAAATATTTATAAGAAAATAATGAAAATAATCCTTTGTGGTCAATTAATTACATATGATATATATAAACTGAGAAATTGGGAAAAAATTTTTAAAAAAATTAAATCAATAAATAAAAAATAAAAATTAAATTATCTTTAAAAAAATGTTATTTTGTCCAACATGTGGAAGTTTACTATTAATAGAAAAAAGTATAAATTCCTTTCGTTACTTTTGTAAAACATGTCCATATGTATTTGTATTAAATCAGACAATCAAATTTACAGAAACATATGAACATAAAGACACAGACACAATATATGGAGGAAAAGAAGCATGGGCAAATGTAGCTAAAACTACAATTGTATGTCCAAAATGTGAATTTACTGAAGCTTTTTTTAAAGAAATTCAAATTAGAAGTGCTGATGAACCTTCTACTATTTTTTATAAATGCTGTGATTGTGGTTTTGAATGGAGAGAAGGATAAATTTACAATTTTTTTTTTTTGTAAATTTTTTTTTAATTTTTAATGAAATTTTTTATTAATATAAAAATGATAAATTGTAAAGTTTTTAATTTGAATGATATTAATAAAAAAAATATTCAAATTATTGTTGATACAATTAATAAAAATTCTGACATCATTATAGTAAAATATTTTTTTAATGTTAAGTAGAAAAATAAAGTTATAACATTAAATCAAAATTATAATAATACTTTTAGTTATACTTTAAAAACAAAAAAAGATGATTTTTTATTATATCAAACTTATTTAGGAACAATTTTAAGAAATGGATTAACTATAATTGAAAATGAAATTACAAATGAAAGTAAAATAGTTAAAAGAGGACTTCCTTATATTTATGAATTTACTGAAATTAAAAGAAATAATAGTAAATCTTTTAAAGATGAATTATTTTCCTTTTTATCTGATTTATTTCAATTTAATCAAGTTAAAACTTTATTTATTTATCAAAATAAAATTTTAAGTGAACATTGGTTTCAAATTTCTTTTGATATGAAATTTAAAAATTGGATTATTAGTTATAATAAATTAGAAACAATAATATTTGAAAAAAAAGAAGAACTTGAACAATTAAAAGATGAAAATAAAATATCAAATATAATATATGAAATAGGGAATTTATGGCTTGAAGAAATAAGTAAAATTCAAAATGAATTATTATTATGTTTTTTTCAATTGTTAAGTAGTTCAACTTTAATTGGATTTTATATAGGAGATCCAGAATCAATTTTAACAAAAGATGACAATAAATATCTTTCTTTTTCCTATATTGTTCAAAATCAAGAAAATTTAAATAATTTTTCTTTAAGTAGAGAAAGAACAGAAAGTATATTTACAAAATATAATTTAAATTATGAAAAATCAATAAAAAGAAAAGAGAATATTCGTTCTTTTGTAGAAGCAAAAATTGATATTATTAATTTATATAACGAAATATCATATAATTATATTAATTTTGAATTATCAGGAAGTATTTTAATAATTCAAAGTGAAGATAAAATAATTTCTGCTTTTAAAATTTTTAATAGAGAAATGCAAGTTATAAATTATATGAAAAATAAAATAAAAACAATTGGTTCAAATAAAGATTTAATTATAAATAATTTTGTAAATAAAATAAATAAAATAAATGATTTACCAAGAGATCAATCTATTTATAAAACTATTTTAGAAAATTTACTTTTACCAAATGAATTATCTTTAAAAATTCAAAATATTAAATTTATTTTAGAAAGCGATGAATTAAAAAATAAAATTGTAGTTGAAAATAAAAATATTAAAAACATTCAATCTTATCCTTGCTCTTTAGATGTTTCAACTGATGCTTCTCAATATTCAAATCATCTTAAAAACACAAGTAAAACTACTTTAACATCTTATAAAAAAAAAGAAACTAAAACTTTTAATATAGATGATTCTTTTCATAAAAATTTTTTTTCAAAAACAAATTCTTTTATTCAATGTGAATCAAAAAAAAAAAAAAGAGTTAATTTTGTGGATAAATTATATAATATTCCCTTTGCAGATATAACTTTAATTCAATCTTATAAAAAATTTAATGCTGGAAATAATTTTATGAATAAAGATGAAGAAAGTGATTGCAAAACGAGACATTCTTGTTGTATGTTATTTTAAACAATTAAATGGTAATATTATTTATAATAAAGGTTTTTATATATGTTTATATATAATCAATTTTCCTAATCTATTGAAAATAGATTTCACTTTAATATTCAAAATTATAAATAAATAATTTATTTTATATATTATTTAATCAAAAAAATTAATTTAATTTGTGTGAATTAAATATAAATAATTTTTGTATACAAAAAATAATACATAATAAAATTAAAATAAAGTAATGTCTCTTTTAAATAAATTTTCTGTGAGTTATAATTTAGAACAATCGAATAGAAAAAAACTAAATCATAGAAATTCAATTTTAAGTAAAACAGCAATTAAAAGTAATGGATTAAAAAATCAAGTAGCTCAAGATTTACTTGAATTAGGTTATAATATTGATATTTTAATGATATTATTAAAAGTTCATCCATTTTCAACTGTTGATGAAGCATTAAATTTATTAAGTAAAGACCCTGATACTCATTTATATAATCATAAATATTATAATCCTAATGTAAAACCAAACAGTAAATTTAATATTATAGATGAACCATGTTTAATTTGCCAAGGAAAAAAAAATGAACATGGAAATGATTATGATTATTATGAAATTGAAAATGATAAAACAAATAGTAATAATATAAATAATAATGAAATAGAAAATTCAAATAAAAATATAAGTAATAAAATATCATCAAATATTAGAAATAATTTAAATAATAATGAGAATAATGGTGAAAATATAAAGCAATTAAAAGAAATAAAAAATATATCAAACTCAAAATTTAATACTCAAACAAATAATGATTTTTCTCAAATTCCTTTAATTCAAAATGAAAAATCTTCAAATAACATAAATTCCATAATTAAAACATCAAATCAAAATTCAAACAATATATTAAATAACAATAATATAAATAATATAACATTAAATAATAATAATAAAAATATAAATGTACAATCATCAAATTTAATATTATCAACTCAATCAGACAGAAAGAAAAAGTTAGATTTTGGTAAAATAGAAATTCCAAAAGAAACATTATTATTATTTGATTCTCCTGATGTTTGTAGAATATGTTTTTCAAATAAAATAAATCCAAATAATATAGCTCAAATAACTTGTGGTCATTTTTTTTGTGATAATTGTATAAAAACATATTTAACAAATAAAATAATAAACGGTCAAGTATTAGAATTAAAATGTTTAATGGGAGGATGTCCAAAAAGATATACAGAAGAAGAAATACAATTAAATGTAGAAGAAGAAATATTTAAAAAATATAAAAAATTTAAAAATGCTCAAATTAAATTAAGTAATCCAAATAAAATATATGTTAATTGTCCTTTTCCAGATTGTGAAGAAATAGTAGATTGTACAAATCCAGAAAGTGATTTTATAACATGTGATAATAATCATATATTTTGTTATAAATGTCATAAATTAGGAAAACATGAAAAAGGAAAATGTTTAAATGATGAAATAAATTTATTACAAGAAATACAAAATAGAAATAAAAATGGAAAAAATTTTAAACAATGTCCAAAATGTCAAGTAATAATAGAAAAAAATGAAGGATGTAATCAAATGCATTGTATTAATTGTGGATATAATTTTTGCTGGTTATGTTTAAAAGGATATACTGAAAATCATTATGCAATGTATAATGTTAGTGGATGTCCTGGAATGAGATATGAAAGTGATTCTGGTTATAAATGGAGAAAAAATCCTTTTTTAAAAGTTTTATGGTATTTATTTTCTTGTTTATTAGGTTTTTTAGCTGTTTTATTAATTATTATTTTTTATTTGTTATTTGGTTGTGCTTATGAATTTGTTAAATGTTATACTAAAAAATCAAATAATGATGATAATGACGATGATTTCGATGGACCTTTAGATTTTTACGGTTTTGATTTAGAATATAATAATGAAGAAAGTCAAAATGAAAGTAATAGAAATGAAGAAGAAGAAAAAAAAAATAAAATTATTATTGGTATTCTTATTGTTCTTGGAATTATTTGTCAACCTATTTATCTAATGTTTTATGTACTTTATGGATTAATGGAATGTTATAGAAGATTTAATTGCTGGTTTTATTATGTTGATTATTAGAGTTATTTTATTTTTTTTTTTATTTTTTTCTATATTTTTGATAGGGTTGTTTTACTGAAGTTGTTTTCTGATTTTATTTTGTAATATCTCCAAAGGAAATTTTTATGTAATTTTTGGAAGATAAGATAACATTATTATTTTAAATAATATATATAATATAGTTGTTTAAAATTTTTTATTTATAATTTTCTTGTTTTTAAGTAATTTTTGTTTTTTTATGCTTTTATAAAAAATATAATAAATGGAATCACTATCATTTAAATTGATATTGATTTTTAAAAAATAAATATTTGAAAGCAAAAACTTAATGTTAAATATTATAAAATTTAAAAAAAAAATTAGAAAAAATTGTTTATTTTATTACATATTTTTAATTTGAATTCATAATCTAGAAAATAAATGCCAGAGTCAAGATTCGAAAATTTACATATTCAAGAAGAAAATGAGAAATCTAAATTAGATAAATATTTAAGAACATTAAAAATTAAATTATTTAATGTACAATGTTTAGGATTAAAATATTATATGTCTTCACCTTCATTTGAAATAATATCAA
The DNA here is from genome assembly GCA_023807065.1 of Isotricha intestinalis. NCBI lineage: Eukaryota > Ciliophora > Litostomatea > Vestibuliferida > Isotrichidae > Isotricha > Isotricha intestinalis. The sequence continues at coordinate 94,585 of JAJJLU010003461.1, forward strand.
TTCCAATTTTATTATTTCAATTACTATCTTATTCATTTCATGATTCGGTAATTTTAATATTTTATTTTTATAGTTTGAGAATTTGTTAAAACCAAATAAATTATATCATTTCTTTTCTCCTTTTTTTAGTTATTTTAATGCTTTAGATTTCTTTTTGAATAATGAAAAAATGTATTTTATATGTTTCTATTTCATAATAATACTCATTCTATTTATATTTTCTTTAAACATTTATTTAATGTTTTATGGAGAATTTCAAACTGTTCTTATAATATTTTTAATAAAAATATACTTTGTTTTAGGACATTTAGCTTCATGTATATTATTTATTCCAATATTAAGTAAGTTAAAATAAATTTATATAATATAGAAATTTTATTTTCAGTATTTATATGTAAAGATAAAAAATTAAAATTTGCACCTTCAGTTCAATGTTGGAAAGGAATTCATTATTTTCATATAATAATAATGATAATAGTAATAATAATATTTTTATTTGGAGGATATTTTTTTATTTATACATTTATTGAAACATCATTTAATAAAAAATCAACAAATGGGAAAAGAACAAATAAAACTGATATAGCAGGCTATTGGGTTAGATTAATTATTGTTTTTCTTTTTACTTTTTTTGATGAAGGAAATCAATGGCCTTTAATTTTTTCTTTATTTTTTTTATCTTTTTGGCATTTACTATTTTATTTAAAAGAATTACCAGATTATAATTTAGAAATATTAAAATTAAAAATATTAAAAAATTCACTTTTTTTTTGGAGTACAATTTGTTTAATATCAATTAAAGTTTTAGATTCATTTATTCAAATTAATTCAGGAATAGTAATTTTTTTTTTAGGATGGCCATTAATTTTTTTTATAATATATTTAAAAATTCAAACTCCTTTATCATATTTATTAATTGATCCCTCTAAATTAACAACATCAAATGCATTTATTCAAAGAATAAGAACTTTATTATTTCAATTGGATAATTTAAATAAAAGAGATTCAAAATTAATTTTAATGAGTTATGCTTTAAAAATGGATGATAATACTCCTCATTCTCCTTTAAAAATTTTTTTAAATAATAATAAAAATGAAAAAAAAAGTTTTATTAGTTTAATTGAACATATTGATAGTTTATTTTTAATGGCATTATCAAAATTTCCAAAAGATGTTAATTTAAGAATTGATTATGTTCTTTTTTTAATTGTTAAAATGAATAATAAAGTAAAAGCTGCTCAACAATTAGAATTATGTGAAAAAATAAAAGATAAAACTTTAGAAGAAGATTTTATTATTTATAGACATAAAAAACAATACGATGAAAATTGTGAATTTAATTTTCATGTTGAAAATGTAGAAATTGGAAATTATCTTTTATTTAAAAATAAATTTAAACTATTTAAATCATTAATATCAAAAGTTTCAATATTATATGTAGAATTTTGGAATTTATTATTTAAAAATCATTTAGATAATCAACAAGATTTTCATACATTAAATCAATATGGTTCAGAAATAAATAGTTTAATTTCAGAAATAAATTTATTATATTTAAAATTAAGAAAAATCAAAAAACATGATTTAGAATTATTAGAATTATATCATGAATTTTTATTTCAAATAATGTCAGATTATAAACAAAGTTCAGAATTACATAAAGAAATAGAAGTAATTATTTTAAATCCTCATAATTCAAGAAAAATAGAACATGATAAAGAATATTTTGATATAAATAATTTAATTTCAGATGACAATCATTTTTATTTAATTTTTAGTGCAAATTCAGATAATTTTTGTAAAATATTACATGTTTCAAATGATGTTTGTGCTATTTTAGGTTATTCACAAAATGAATTATGCAATCATTCAATTAATATTTTAATACCTGAAATTTTTCGTAAAGAACATAATAAATCGATTTTAGAAAAAACAAATAATAATATTGAACAAAAAACAGATTTAAACTATCGTCCTGGGAATGAATATAAAAAAAGAAATGAATATGCTATTACAAAATCTAGATATTTAATTCCTTTTAATTTTAGAGCTTCTTTTTTTCAAACTGATTCAAGGGAAAATTTATGGATATTAAAAATATTAAAATTTTCAATTTTTTTTTCACCCATTGAGAAAAATTTAAATAATGATATTCCTTATTTAATTTTAACAAATGATACTTTTATAATTCAAAATTTTAGTAGTAATTGTATTAAAATTTTTGGAAGTAAATTTTCTAATTTAATAAATACATGTGATATAACAATTTTTATTAAAGAATTTCATGAAGAATTTTTAAAATTTTCTATAGAAAAAGAAAGTCAATCTTATGAAGATAGATTAAAAATAAAAAAAGAAATAATTAGAATAAATTATCGTAATCCTACTCAAATAACTTGGGTAAGAACAATTCAAAATGGAGAAGAAATAGAAAAAAAAAGAGAAAATTTATTATTAACAGTTGAAGAATTATTTTTTGAAGAAAAAAAAATAATTGGATATATTTTTTCATTTGAGCCAGTATCAAAATATAATTATTCAAGTGATGATAGTAATTCAGGAAGAAATAATAATAATAATAAAAATCAACTTAAATTTGTTAAATTAATTAAAAAAAATTCCACTCTTAATAATAGTTATGATGACAGTGATAATTATTATAAAAAAGAAAAAAAAATATCTGATAATAAAATAGAAGATTTAATTGATATTGATTTTATACCAAAAATTCGAAACTCTAAAGCAATTCAATTTATTCCTAAAGAAATATCATATAAATTTTGTGAAAATCCAAATGAAAAAATTAATTATTTAAAAGAAAAAGCATTACATAAAATTGAAGAAATTAATTGTAAAGATAATTCTAATAATTCTGATGAAGATACTTCAAAAATATCTGAAGATTATACAAGTGAAAATTCGAGTTATTCTAATTCAATTGAAGAAAATATTAATTTAGTTTTAAAAAGAGATTTAAGTAAAACAAATAAAAGTGAACATGATAATTATTATCATATTACTTTTTCAAAAATTAATTTACAAATTTTTAATTTTCAAACTTTACGATTTGAAGATACACCTTTTGAAAAAAAATCAAAAGTTCATCAAATTTTAGAAAAAGAAACAGTAGAAACCAAAAAAGAAGAAAATTCAACTCAAGAAAAAATAAATATTCAAAATACAATTACTCAAGAAATTAATAAAGAAGAAGAAATAAAAAAAGAAAATTTATTTCAACAAATAACAGATTCTCTTCTTAAAGAAGAAGTTCCATCATGTATAATAAAATTAAAAATTATAAGTTTTATAATATTTGTAATAATAATATCATATGGAATTTTATTCTTACTTTTAATTGGAAATTTATTTCATAGATTAGATAAAAAATATAATAATATAAAACAAACTTTTGAAATTCATATAGCAAGTGTTCATGGATTAAAAATTATAAGAGAATTAGTTTTATTGTCTTTTCCAGAATATAATAATTTTTATACAGATAAAGAAAATTATAAACAAAATTACACAGAAAGATTAGAAAATTTATATTTAACTGCAAATTCATTTTTTTCTGAATTATCAACTAAATCAACTTTAAGTAAAAAAAATTATAATATTATCTTTGAAAGTATTTTAACTACTTTTTTCATTAATATTGATAATTCTGTTGGAAATTATGATTTAAAATTTATTACTATTATGGCTAAAATTTTTACTAGTTTATATACAATTTCTAAATTACCAGAAGAAAAGATTATTCCTTTAAATGTTAATATTTTTTTTTATATTAAAAATACTTTAAATGGTGTTCTTTCTAATATTGAATTCATTCAAGATATTTTTATTGATGAATTAAATAAAGTTATTAAAAATAGAAAAAAAATATTTATTATTACATATATTTTTTCTTCTGCAATTCTCTTATCTACTTTTTATATTATTTATAATATTTTTATGGAAGTTCAAGCTACAAAAAATTCTTATCTTGAAGTTTTTTTTGATATTCAAGGAAATATAATTTTAAATTATTTAAATAAATGTGAAATTTTTTCAAAAAAAATCCAAAGTTTAAATGAAAATGAATTATTAATGAATGAAGATAGTGAAGAATCAAAATTAAACAAAGAAAAATATAAAAAAGTATTAACACCAATTAAAAATGAAAATCAAGAATTTGAAGATAATTCAAATAAACAAAAATCTTATTTAATTACAATAATTAATATTATATTTTTTCTAATGCAGGTTTTTGTTGTAATATATGTATTAATTATAATACTAATTATATTTAACTTTTTGAGAAATTTAAAAGAATATATAATGATATTTACTTTTGAGGCAAAATTACAAACAAATACACTTTTATTATATATTTATGTAAGGGAATATATTTTTGATGAAAATACAATAGTTAATAATTTATTCATAAAAGATTTTGTTGATTATATTTTTGATACAAATTTAAGATTAAATGAAGATAATCAAATTAAAATATCAAAATATCATCATAGATTTGATGAACATTATTCAAAATTTAGATATTCTGTTTTTCATAGAGATATATGTAATTACACAGAAGATTTTTTTAAAGAATTTTACCCCAATAATAAAACATATAATTGCTCTTCACTTTTAAATCGAGGATTAAAATTTGGTTTATCAGTAATTATGTCTAATATTTTTGAAGAATTAAGAATTATGAAATCCCAAATAGATAATTATAAAAAAATATGGAAAGAAAATAATTTAATATATAATTTAACATTATTTGGAACAGAAAATTACATTTCTTCAGATAATTTTACAGATGAAAATGTAAAATTATTATATAAAAACTATTCCCCATTAGCAATATTTAATTCAAATGAAATGAAAGAAATGGAAATAGTAACAGAATATTTATTTATTCCAACATTAATAAAGTTAAGAACAAATTTAGATGAATCTGTTTTAAATTATTTTGATAATATTAAAGTCAAAACTTATGTAATGTGTATTATAATTATTATTTTTTTTACTTTTTTATATGTTTTCTTATGGACAAACTATGTTGATAGTCTAAATAATATTATTCACCAAACTAAGAAGATGCTTGGAATCATTCCAAAAGATGTTTTTATTTCCTTAAACTCTGTAAATAAACTGTTAAATATAAAAGCAGATAATAGAAGAAGAAGTAATGAAATATTATAAATAATATAATATATACATTTAAGATAAATTAATTTTTGAAAATAATGTTTTGCTATTATTTATTTTTTAAATAATTTATTTAATTAATAATAAATAAATCGAAAAAATTCAAATTTATTATCATTTCTTTATTTAAATTTAGTTAAAAAATTTTGTAATATCATAAACTTTTATAAATTAAATTGTATTAATGAAAATTATATAAGAATGTATAAAACTTATTAAAACACAATTATTCTTCTTATTTTAGAGCTATTTATATTTAAAATGTTCAATTAAATTGAGATATTTTATAATTTTTAATATTTTGAAGAAATTTTTCTTTGTTTAAATTTATTTACCTTACTATAGAAAAAATTTTAATAATTATAATAATGGTTTATATTAAAGATTTATTTTCATATATTTTTTATTATTAATTTATTAGGTGAAGAGCTTTTTTTAATATTTATAGTCTCCATTTTTTTATTTATATTTTCATTTTCTAAATTTTTATCTTTAATAATATTTAAATCACCTTGAGAATAATTTTTTTTATTTTTTCCTTCCTCGTTTTTTTTCATCTCATTATTAAATAGATTATTTTGAATTCTATGATTTAAATTAGAAAAATTTAATTTAGGAACAATAACTTTATTATTATTTTCAGGTTTATTTTCATTAATAGTAATAGGAGTAAAAGAATGATCAATTTTATCTTTAATATTATCTTTATCACTAATATAACTAAAGTCTTTATTTTGAGAAATAATTTCAGAATTATTTTCTTCATTTTCAACTTCATTATTCCATTTATCAATAATAGATTCAACATCAACTCCATTTTTTTGAACTAATTTAACTAATATAATTAATTGTTCTTGAGTATCTTGATATATTGCTAATGCATTTCTTAATTTAGTATTTTCTTCAAAAACTTCTGTGTATCTATTATCTAATTTTTCATTATCTTCTACTAATTTTTTAATTAATTTTTTTTGGGCTGAAACTTTTTTTTCTAATTCTTCTTTCTCTTTTCTTAATTTCTTATAATTAGAATCAAAATCTACTGTTTCATTCTGAGGTTCTAAACTTGTATTATTTATTATCTTCTTTTCAGATAAATTTAATGTATTTATAATATAATTATTTGTATTTATTGATTTAAATGTTTTTGAATTATTACTTTTATTTAAAAATGGTTTTAAAGTTTTATAATTTAAAAATTGAGATGAAGTTTGAAAATAGTTCGAATTATTTGTATTTTTCTTGTCATTATTATTTTGATCTATAGTTTTTTCTTGGTTAATTGTATTTTTTTTTAAATTAAAATTATTTCTTTGAAATGGACTAAAATTTTTAATTAAACCAGTATATTTTTTTAAAGAATTTTGATTTTTATAATTAAAAAACATATTAGCCTTTTTTTTAAATATTTGATGACCTTTTCCCTTATTAGAATGAATACTACAGAAATTTGGATTTTTCTTTATATATCTATATTAAATTAATTAATATTACATTGTTGAAACTAATTTGAGTTAATTTTAATTTCCCTTTTTCATTATTCATTAAAATATTTAAAAAATATAAAATAAATTAAGAAAATAAATAAATTTTAAACAACCTTAAAAATTAAATTTATTATTATGTCAATAAGTTCTTCAAATCAATCATCTCTAGGAAACAATCATGAAAATATTCAATTACAATTTGAAACTTTATTAAACAATCCAAACGAGTGGAATAATAATGAATTAGAAACTACTCGACAATGTTTTAGATATTTATATTTATTAATGAAAGAAAATTCATTAAAAATAGAAAAATTAGAAAGAATAAAAGCAACTAAAACAGAATTAAATTCTTCATTAAATATTAAAGCTAATATTGCAGATATAATGAAAACTTTTAATGAAGTTGCTCATAATATTGAACAAAGACCAACTAAAGAAGATATTCAATTATTATTAGATGAAAAAGCTAATAGAGCTGATATAAATAATATTATTATGACAAGACCTTCTTTAGATGAAATTAAAAATATTTTAGCTAATGGAGATTTAAAAATAAATTTAAAAAATTCTTTAGATGAATTAAAAAATAAATTTGTTCCTATACAATATTTTAATGATTTAATTAATACTAAAGCTAATAAAGATAATGTTATTAATGCTTTACATAATAAAGCAAATAAAAATGAATTAATTGATATTCAAAATCAAATTAATAATTTTAATCTTGGTGAAATAAATAATAAAATAATAGAAATAGATAATGATTTAGATAGATTGATTGAAAGTATAAAAAAACAATTTTCTAATGTTAATAATGTTTTAAATGAAGTAACAACAAGTAAAGCTGATTATAAAGAAATTGAAGGAATATTAACAAATGCAAATAATGAGAATAGAAATTTAAGTACTAAAATAAGTAAAATTGATAACGAATCAAGTAATATAAAAAATGAATTGGTTATTTTAAAAAATAATATAAATTCAATTAATACTACATTAAATATTTTAGATGATAAAATAAAGACAATGTCAAGTAATAACAATAATACAAATGATAATTTATATTCAATTTTCAATGATAAAATAAATAAATTAACAGAACAATTGAATCAATTGAATAATACAATCAATAATAATACTTTATCTCATAAAGATATGGAATTAATAAATCAAAGAATTGATAATATAAATAACAATACAATTTCAGCTTCAAAAATTGAAAATTATTGTTCTTTTAATGATTTGGATAATTTATATAAAACAATTAAAACAGAAGTAAAAAACAAATTGGATGAAGTTCAAATGTATACTCATGAATATATAAAAAATTATGACAATGATCTTCAAAAAACATTAAATAGTAAAGTAAATACATCTGAAATAAAAAATTTATTAAATAATAAAGCAGATATAAAACAATTAACAAAATTATTAGAATCAAAAGCAAATAAAATAGAAATTGAAAATATGAAAATTTCCTATGAAAAAATAGCTCAAGATTATATAAATAAAATAGATTATAGTAAATTTGATTCATTTTCAAATGAAATAAAAACAACAATAGAAGCATTAAAGGAAGATTTAACATTAAAACCAAATATAAAAGAAATAATAAATTTCTTAAAAACAAAATGTAATATTGATGATGTTAATAAAGCTTTGATAGAAATTCATAATGAATTAGATAATAAAATATCAATAGATAATTTTAATAATGCAATGAATAATCAAACAGAAATAAATAAGGCTTTAATAAAAGAAAATTATATTGGAAAATGGAATTGGATTTCTGGAGATTTAAAAAATGGATTTTCAATTCCTTGGGAAGAACAAATAATAAATACTCAACCTGAAAATTATAGTTGGGAAAAAGATGATATTTATATTAAAGTTAATGATAAGGGAATATATAATTTAAATATAGGAATTTTTACTAAAGAAAAATCAAATGTTCAAATTATAATTAATGGTGATATTATTTATATTGAAAAATATGATGGAAATAATATTATTAATAATAATGACAATTACGGTTTAAATGCTGAAGATAAAGAAATGAATATTTTAAGAGAAGATATTCCTATTAATGGAATATCTATAAATAAATTCTTTTTCATTGGTGAAAAAAGTAGAGTGACAATTTCATATATTGGAAATATTAATAATTACAATAATAAAATAAAAGGATTTTTAAGTCTGAAAAAAATATGTTAACATTATTATTTAAATTTCAATTTTATTTTTTTTAAAAACTATATTTTTAAAGAATTAATAAATATACAATATTAATTTTCTTTACAAAATATCATTAAATTGATTAACATCAACAGGATTTATATCAGTACCTCTTTTAGGTTTAACTTCTTTTAATAATTCATTAAATTGTATTTCTCTTTCTTCATCATTTATCATTTGTTCTTCATCATTAAAATTATTTTCATCTTTTTTCATATTAATATTTTTTTTCATATTTTTAATGAATTCATCATCTCTTTCTTTTATTAAATCTTCATCTAACACATTATTATTATTTTCTTCATTATAATTTTCCTCATTATTAATTACCTTATTATTATTTTTATTATAATCATCATCATTAAATTTCTTATCTTCAATTTCTTCATTTTCTAAATATTCATTTTCTGTTTCTTTATTTATATCAATAGGTTCATTATAATTTAATTCTTTTCTTTCTTCATCATCTGCAATTGGTTCATCTAAAGGTTCTTTTTCTTCTTCTTTTTGATTTTCTTTTTCTTTTTCATTATTTGTTAATAAATGTGAAAAATCATTGTTATTTATATTATTTGTATTTAAAGTTTGTTTTCCAAAATCTAAATTTGGTTTTCTTGAAAAATTTGATTTTGATTCAATTAATTCATCTTCTTTATTTTCATCTTTTTTTTCTTTTTTATTTAAAATATTTTCTATTTTTTTTTCTGATTTAATTTCTTTTTTTTTTTCAGGTGAAATATTTAATTCTTCATTAATTAAATTAGTTTCTTTGATTAATTTTTCTTTTTCTTTTTCTTTATTAATCAAAGCTTCAATAATTTCTGAATTATGATTATTTAACTTATTTTTTTCTTCTTCTTCATATTGCATTTTTTGAATTGGCTCATATAATTCTTTAATTTTATTTAATAATTTTTCATTTCTAACAGTTTCCATTCTCATTTCTCTTAATAATTTTAGTTTTTCTTTTTCTTTTTCAAAAACAGTTTTTTCTTTTAAAGCAATTTCTTTTTCATATTGTTTTTTATGAATAGTAAAAGCAGCTTCAATTATATTTAAATTTTTTTCTAATATTTTTTGTTTATTTATTTTATCTAAGGAAGATTTGTTTATATCAGATATATCTTTAAACTCTTTTATATCATACATTTCTTTTCCCATTTCTTCTAATTTTATTTTAAACTCTTTTAATTCTTTTAATTTTGCTTCATTATCTCTTTTTCTTTGTTCGTTTTTTTCTCTTTGGTCACATAATTTTTCATAATTATTTCTTAAAGTATTATAATCTGTATCTACTCTAGAAACTTTTATTTTTCTTTTATCAAAATTTTTTATTTCTTTGATTAAAATAATTTCATTCATTTTTTGTTGTTTTTGTAAACTTTTTATTTCTTTATCATAAAATTGAAGATTCCTTAAAATATCTTTTTTTTTATCTTCTAATTCTTCATTATAATTAGGTTGATTTAATTGTTGAATTTTTTGATCTAATTTATCAAATTCAATTTTATATTGATTTATTATTTGATCATTATTTTTCCCTAAATCTACTTTTTCTTCATTTGAATTTTTTTTATTTTTTTTATTTTGAATTTTAAAATTTTTTGCCATTATAGAAACAATATTATTTAATTGATTAATTAAATTTAACATTTTATTATTGTCTTTATTGAATTCAATTAAATTGTCATTATTTTTTGATACAACCTCAGTTATTTGTGGTTTAATTTCATTATATAATTTTTCTGCTGTATCAAAGTTTGATATATAAGTTCTTTTTTTTGCTGAAATTCTTAATTTATTATTATCATGATTTTGCTTTTTTATTTTTTCTGATAAAGTAATTTTTTTATTATTTTGAGGATTTATTCTTTCATCTTTTTTTTCTTCTATTTCTTCTCTTTTTATTTCATTATTTAATTTATTTTCACTTATTTTATCTTCATTATTTTCTTCCTTATTTATTTCTTCATCATTTAATTTTTCTTCATCTTTTTTATTATTGATATCTTCATTAAATTCTTCATAATTTCCTTCATAACTATTTTCTTTATTATTTTCTTCATTTTTATTTAAATCATTATTATTAAAGTGAAAATCATCACTTTCATATAATAAATTATTCTTAAAATCTTTTGGTTTTACTTCAATTTCTTTATCTACTTTTTTAACTTCATTTTCTTTTTTATAATCATTTGCATAAATATCTTTATTATTATCTTCTTCTTCTATTTCTTCATATTTTAAATAATTGTCAGATTCTTTTTGATTATCTTCATTAATATTTTCATGTTCAAATTTATTATCTTCTATATCAACATTTTTTTTAATATCCTCAATATCTTCATTTGATATTAAATCATCTATATTTTCTTCTTTTTTATTTTTATCATCTTTTTTAATATAATCTATATCTTCATAATTATATAATTTTTCTCCTTCATTTATATCACTTATTTTACCATTTTTTAATGACTTTTTTTCATTATCTTCTAAATCAAAAATATCATCCCCATATTCAGTCATTTAAGTTATTATTTATTTTTTATTAAATTTTTGGCTAAATGAATTTATCTATTATCAAAAAGAATTAAACTAATATTAAGAAATTACTTTTATATTTTATTTATGAAAAGTTTTTATATGATTTTTAAAGGATTTATTAATATTGAAAATTATATTTATATTATTTTTAAATTTTTAGAATAGACACTCAATTATAATTTTACACAATGCCTACATTCCCTATAATATTTGCATTAAAGGTTAGTTTTAACAATAAATGATTTTAAAAAATCTATAAATACAATTTTAAATATATAATCTATATCATTTAACAATGAATGTAAATAATAATAATAAACTTTATCAAAAAATAAAAAAAAGAAAAACAACAAATTCAAATAATTATAATTAGAAAAAAATTAATATATTAAAAATTTAATGATAATTAAAATATAGCAAAAGATAAATATTAAAAATGTTTACAAATAAAGATAAAGAATTATCACCTTTTCAAGATAAAATAAGTAAAACAAATTAATAAAATTTTAATAAAAAAAAATAAATAAATATAATTAGCAAAAAAAAAGAAAAAAGAGGAATTGTCTTCAATATATTGGTAATCAAAAAAATAAAAAAAAATTAACAAAAATTATAATATATTTTCAAACTTTGTTTCAACATATAAATAAATAATATTAATTAATTGTAATTCTAATATATTATTATGATTAAATAAATCTTTAAATAAAACAAAAAAAAATATAAAATATATAAGCAATAAAATATCAATTAAATAAAAATAAAAAAAAATGAATACAAAAAGACGAAAATCTGTAATGTTATCATCAAAAATAGCATTAGAATCTTTAAAGAGTTCAGAAATAAAAAATGAGAAAGAGAATCAAAAAAAAAATATAAAAAGTAGAAAATCAGTTCAATTAAAAAGACAAATGACAATTCAAGAAGACAATTCAGAAAAAACTTTAAAAAGAAGAGCATCATTAACATCATCAGTAGAACAAATAAAAGTTTCTCAATTGGCAAAAAGAAGAAGTTCATATTCAGATTTATTTTTATTAAAATTAAATTATATTCCAAATGATTTTAGTTTAAGTCAAAAACCAGAAAGTGGATATTCAAATTTATATAAAAATGGAATTAGAGTTTTTGATGAGCTTGATAAAGAAAATTCAAATAGTTTCAAAAGTTCTTTTACTTTATCAAATAATATTTCTAAAACAAGTTTAGATAAAAAATATATGAGAAGGTCTTCTTTGCAACCTAATTTTTTTAGGAATCAAAATTTTGATTTTTTAAATTGTGGTGATGATTCTTTAGGTAATAAATATGATAAAAATAATACGGGAAAAAGTACTAGGAATTTATCAAAAAAGAAAAAACATAAAAAAAAGAAAAAAAATAATTCTTCTTATAGTGAAAGTAACAGTGATTCTTCAAATTCAGATTTTAATAGTTCTGATATTTCTTCTAATTCTAATTCTGATATTGAAGAAAAAGCAAGAAAAAAATTAGGGTTGTTTGAAAAAGAAAGAGAATTGAAAAAGAATAATTCAGATAAAATTGAAGGAAAATCTTTAAGAAATAGTTTTCAAGAACTTAATAATAATAATAATGAAGTATTTAGTCATAGAAAAAATAGAAAGAATAAAACAGTAAGATTAAATGCATGTGAAGAAAGAATTAAATATTTATTAGGAAATGGAAGTATTATAAAAGATCATGTAAATAATCAGATTATTAAAGAAGTTGAAGAAGAATATGAAGATGGAAGATTAAGTAATAATATTTTAAGTAATTCTTTAAAAAATACTAAAGGTAATTTTTGGAAAAGAGATTTATTAAAAGAACAATTAGATAAAATTAATGAAATGGAAGATGAAATTAAAAAACTTATTTTAAAAAAAAATCATTCTTTTAATAATATTAAAAATAAAAATGTTGAAGAAATGATTTTGGATAAAAAAGATTTTTATAAATTTTTTCATAGAAGTAAATCTCTTGGAAATATTTTAATTAAAAATAAAAGATATAATATGAATAATATAGAAAATATTATAAAGAAAAATAAAGAATTGAATTCTAAGATATACAATAAAGATTTAAAAGGTGAAGAATATAAAAAATTAAAACTAGATGGAATTACATATGATGAAACTGCAAATAATACTAATGAAAAAGTTAATTCTCCTTCTTCATTATTAAAATTAAATCCAGATGAATTAAATTCTTCTGAAATTAAAAAGAAAAATGGAGAATCTTTTTTTACAAAAGGAAAAATCAGTTTTTTAGAAATTGAAAATGATAATAAAAAAAATTATTCTAAAATTTTCAAAAAAAATTATTTGAATAATATAAATAATTCAGAAAAAAAAAAAGAAGATGATTCTTATAAAATAATTAATGATTTACTTAATAAAATTAAATCAAAAAATACAGAAAACAAAAATATTTTAAATTTATATAAAGAAGAAAATGAAAAAGAATTAGAACATTTAAAAAAACAAAAAGAAGAAATTAAAGAAAGAAAAATACAATTTAGTAAAGAAAAAAAAGAAAAAGAAAATGAAAAAATAAAACAATATTCAGAAAAAAGAAATAGAAATAAAAATAAAATTTTAGAAAATGCAAAATTTAATTCAAAAACAATTGCATCAACTTTACCAATATATCCAAATTATGAAAATAAAACTAAATTAAATGAGAATAAATTACAATTTTTATCTGAACCAATTTTAACAAGTAAAGAAAAAAATTTAATGTCATTTAAGCATTCATTAAATGAAACAGAAATATTATCTCCAAAAAAAGAAACAGACTCAAATAATCTAAATGAAGATAATTTAAATAATATAATTGATAATGAAAATATTATAAGTAGTAATATTAGTTTAAACATTGATGAATTAAATAATTTAAAATCTATAAATAATAAATCAATTCAAGATAATATTAGAAATAAACCAGTAAAAGTTAAAAATGAAAGAAAATATTTAAATATGTTAAAAAATGATATGTTAGGTTTAAATCAAAGAAAAAATACTATTAAGAAACCTTGGCCTTTTAATATCATTCAACTTAAAAAATGTAGAAAAGATTATATTATGCCAGTTAATGATATGGATGATGTTATTGAAATTAATAACGTATATATGAGTTTAAATGAAAGCTTAAATGTTTTAAATAAAAAAAATTAAATAAATATAATATTATTCTCCTTATTATATATGTGATTTTAATAAAGTTTTTATTATATAAATAAGGATAAGTTTTAAAATATTAATTTTATCAAAAAAATAGAGTTTTAATAATAATACTCTTTTATTTTTTTATTTTATTTATAAAAAAATTTATTTATTGTTCTTACATTTTGAAATTATGTCGAAAATATTTAAAAAAAGTTTTAAATCATAACAAATATAAAGCCAATTCCAAATTAATATTAATGCCAGAATTATTTAGACAATTGAATTATTGATTTATAAATTTTAAAGCTATAACAACAAAACATAAAATAAAGTTAATATTCCTTAAATATACATACTTGCAGATTTTTTCTTCTTAAAACACTTATTCCTTTTAAAAATATAAAAAATCTAAAATTTAATTATTAGAATAAAATCATTATTTCCCATAATTTATTCTTTAGATCCAATAAAAATTATAATAATAATTCAATTAACTTCTAAACAAAATTTAAAAGAATTATAAGATAACTATTATGTGTAATAATAAAGAATAAAAATAATTAAATAAACTAAAATTTGAATTCACCTAAATTTGCTTTTTTCTCCCCTTCCCTTAAATTTTTTGTTTTTCAAAAATAATTTTTTTATAATGTATTTAGTTTTAATTTAATAAGAACCATAATTTATATATTATTATTTTTTAATAATAATTTATTTAATTTAAATTCATTTATTTAATTTATTTTTTTAAATTTGTTTAAATTAATTTAAATTTTTTCTATTATATATAAACACTTGTTATTTAAATTATTAAATGTTAAAAAGTAAACAAAATTCAACAATAATACAACAAAAAGAAGAAGAGAATTACCAAACAAAAATATCATACGATGTTAAAATGAATTTAACACAAATAATTTCATTGGAAGAAACATTATATCAAATAAATCCTCAAGATTTAAGTCTAAATAAGTAATTTAAAATTTTTAATAATTTCAGTACAAATTTAGAAATCTTAAATTATATTCCAAATAATTATTCAGAACTTTATTATGAACCAAACAATCAAAATCAATCCTTCCAATTTTCTGGAAAAAAGAATTTAAGAAACAAAGATATTTTTGAAGAAGGAGAATTAATTGTTTATAAAGGCATTGATTCAATTTCTCAGTCTACTAATTTAATAGACTTTACTATTAGTGATGAATTTATGGAAACTTTAAGAAATATTTTTTATTCTTCTGAAAATAGAAATCAAGATAATTCATCTTCTTTCGATAGTACATATGAAAATTTAAGTGATATAAATTTTAATTTAAATACTGAAAAAAAACCGCTTAAAATTAATAAAAAAAGGAAAAATAGGATTAGAGATAAGATAAAAAATGAAAAAACAAAATTAGGAAAACTAAAAAAAGTCAAAACAAAAAAAAATTAGTATTATGTACATTAAAAAAGTTTTTAATATTAAAAATTTTGTTTATTTAAATGGAATATATATTTGAAATTTTATTATGAATTATTAGATATTTAAACTCAAAAAATAAAAAATAAACTTATTTAAACTTTTTAATAAATAATCTTTGAAAATAAACAATGAGAAAAGAAAATTTTTTAAATATAATAAATAATTTTACTCTATTATTTTCTTTTTTTTAAATTTTCATTTTTCATATTAAAATCAATTAAAAACGAAAAATTTTTAATAATTAAATATAATATAATAAATAAACAAAAAAAAATAATAATATAATTTAATAAAAAAAACCAAAAAAAATGAAAAAAAATGTAAGAAAAATTATTTATAACATAAAATAGTATATATTTTATTCATCCTGCAAAAAATTATCTCATCAGCATTTCTTAACAAAATTATCATTAACAGAATTTTCTCCATTAAAATCTTTTTCTTTTTCAATAAATAATACTTATGCAATATATGAAAATTATTTAATAGCATGGATACCACGAACTCAAAATTTATATGATGATAATGTTGAATATTTATCATCATTACCAATTTCTTTTTCGAATTTTGGTTTAAAAAAAATAAAATATATATTTTGTAATAATGATGTTTGTCATGCAATAACTGAAACTGGTTCTATTTATTCTTGGGGTAATGATATTGAACAAAAGGGACTTCTTGCTTTGGGAAATAATATATTTAAAGTTAAAATTCCAACTTTAAATAAAAATTTAAGTTCTTTAAAAATTAAATTTATTTCTTTAAGTGAAACACATGGAGCTGGAATTGATTATAAAGGAAATTTATATACTTGGGGAGACGATTCCTTTGGACAATGTGGTTTAAATAATAATAATGAAATTAATAATAATAATAATGATAATGATAATGATAATGGAGATTCTATTAAGAGGAATGAAAATAATGTTAATGTTAGTAATAATATTTATGATAGTTTTAATAAAGTATGTTTTATTCCTAAAAAAGTTGTTTTAAATTCTCCTTTTAATGTTTCTTCAATTCAATGTGGAAAATTTTATACTGCTGGAATAACTAATGAAGGAATTGTGTTTAAATTTGGTTTAATTAATTATAAAAGTAAAAGCAATGTTTATAATGCTACCATAAAAAATTCAAATATTGTTTTTTTGAATTTTAAAAATAATGAAAATTCTAATTTTGACGATATAATTTATGATAAAGTTACTGATATTTTCTGTGGAGAAGAATTATTAACTTTTATAAATCAAAAAGGAGAATTATTTATTTATACTGAATTACAAGGATTATATAAAGTGAAAATAAATAGCGAAAATCAAGAAAATACTAAAATAAATTTATTCGAAGATAAACAAAGGAGAAATTTTTCAATTGATAAAGTTAAATTTATTGATAGAACATTTTATGCTATATCAAAAAATAATTCAATAATATATGAATTTATAAATTATACTTATAAAAATAGAGATTTAGACTTATTTGATTATGTTCAAAATGAATATGAAGTTAACCAAAATTCAAAAATATCAATGATAGATCAACCTTATTATGTTAAATTTATATTTTTTAAAATTAAATGTTCAGATTCTCATTTAAGAAATTTTGAAGAATTAGAAGAAAAATTATTTTTGAAGAGAAAATATAATCCTGATTCAAATGATTTTTTATTAACAAACAATAACACTAATAATAATTTTTATCATACATATGAAAGTGTTAATACATTAAATTCAAATATAACAAATAATTTAAGTTCAATGAGTAAAATATCAAAAATTTCTAATATGCTTGGAAATTTATTAGATAGAAAAATAGATGATTTTGTTAATAAAACTAAAATATATTATAATGCTGAAGGAAACGCTTTTTTATCAGGAAAAAAAAGAATAGAATTAATTAAAATTGATTATGAAGATAATGAAGGAATCAATTTTTTAGAAAATGAATTAATAAGTGAAATATTAAATAATAATAATATATCTAATTTAACAAGTAATATATTAAATATTCCAATAAATGAAAACTTTAATGAAAGAAATAGAGGAAAAAGATATTTATTTGATGATGAAAAAAATAGAGCAAATTCAACTTCAAAATCAAGTTTATATCATGGATTAAATGATTCTCAAAATAATAATAGAAGATATGGTAATATTAATAATAGTGAAAATAATGAAAATAATAATAATTATAACTCTTTTGATAAAAATTTCAGAGGATTTTCTTCTGGTCATGTATATAATGGAAATAAATATGAAAATGGAATAATAAAGAATAATGACGAACAAATCAACAAAATTAAAGAAAAAATGGATAAATTAAGAAAAAACGTTCAGGATAATGTAGAAGAAAATATAAATAATTCTAATAAAAATAAAGAAATTTTATTTAATAATTTAAACAATATTAATAATAATATTGAAAAAGATGAAAAAAAAGGAAATAAAGTTTTAGTTAAATTTAAAAATGAAATTGAAAAAGAAAAAGAATTAAATGAAAACAATAAAATTTTAAGAGAAGAACTAGATCGAAAATCAAATGAAATAAAAAATGAAATAATTAAAAATAAAAATACTAATTATAAGAGTGGTAATCTTAAAAGTAATTTAAAAAGAAACTCTGAGCAAATTTATAATGGAGATAATTTAAATACTGATAATTCAAAAAGTAATTTAATGAATAAAGATGGAAATATAAATAATTTGAAAATTAAAGGAATTAAAGATTTAGATAGTGAATCTCCTGAAAGCAATCAAAATGTGAATAATCAAAATAGTTTAAATAAAGAAAGAATTGAAAATGGAATAAATAATAAAATTAGTACAGATGAAAATATTAATTCAAATGATAAATTAAAAAAAGGAATTAAAGGAAGTAAAGATAATAACAATTTAAATAATAATTTATATAATGATGAAGACAATAATAATGAAAAAAGAAATAAAAATAAAGAAAAAGATTTATTAAATGAAAATGATTACGAAGAAAATCAATCAAATAAAAAAAATAAAAAATTAAGTGGTGCTCAAGGAAAAAATAAAAATTATGAAGAAAGTGACGAATTAGATAAAAATAAACAAAAATTAATACTAAAAATTTCAGATAATGAAGAAAGTGATGAAGAATCAGATGAAAGTAATATTAATAATAATGATAAAAGAATGTTGAAATTATCGAATGAGGAAAAAAGAAATAATGAAGAATCAGATAAAAATCAAATTAAACAAAAAAAGAAAAAAGGATCATTAAAAAGTTCTAATAATCAAAATGAAGAAAAGTCAGAAATCCCTAAAAAAAATAATAAAAAATTAAAATTTAATAATAAAAATAATTTAGATAATGAAGAAATAAATAATGAAAATAAAAATAAACCAAAGTTAAAAATAAATGAAATTGAAAGAAATAATGATAATAAAGGGGAAAAAATAAATAATAAAAAATTAAAAGCACAAAATCAATATGAAGAAGAAAATGAAGAAACTTCAAATATAAATAATAAAAATAAGAAAAACATAAAAAATAATAATGATAATGAAGAAAATAATGAAAATATAGATAAAAATAATAAAAACAAAAATATAAAGGATTTTAAAAATCAAAATAAGAATAAAAAAGATAATGAAGATGATGATAAAAATATTATAAGAAATGATAAGAATAAGAAAAATTTAAAAATTAATGGTAATGTAGAAGAAAATCAAAACTTTGAAAATAATAAAAATAATAAAAATTCAGGAAAAAAGTTTAATAAAGAAGAAGAAAAAGAAAAAAATAAAAATATTGAGAAAAAAAATCAAAATTTT
Organism: Isotricha intestinalis; assembly: GCA_023807065.1. Classification (NCBI taxonomy): domain Eukaryota; phylum Ciliophora; class Litostomatea; order Vestibuliferida; family Isotrichidae; genus Isotricha; species Isotricha intestinalis. The sequence goes on from JAJJLU010003461.1 coordinate 114,491, forward strand.
AATGAAGAAGATAACTTAGATTATGAAGACAATAATATATTAAAAAACAAGAAAAAAATAACAGGAAAAAATAATAATGAAAATAAAGAAGAAGATAATGAAGATAATTATAAAATAAAAAATAATGAGAATGGTACATTAAGAAAAAAAAATATAAATAAAAATAAAGATGATAATTTAGAAAATGAAATCAAGAATAAAAATTTAAGTAAAAATAATAATGAAAAAGAAAATAATGAAAAAGGAAAAAATAAAAACAAAAAAAATTATAATAATGAGGAAGAAGATTATGATAATAATGATAATAAATTAAAAAATAATAAGAAAAAAAATTTAGATAAAAAAAATGAAAATGAAGAACATAATGGCAATAATAATATATTAAAAGAAAAGAAAAAAAATGTAGAAAAAAAAGATAATAAAAAAGAAGAAGATGAAAATGATAATCAATTAAATAATAATAATAAGAAAAAAATTTTAAGTGAAAAAAATAATAAAGGTGAAGATAATGATAATTATGATGATATAAAAAATAGAAAAAAGTCAGAAAAAAAAATTAATGATAATAATGATGAGATTGAAGAGATCGAAGATATAAATATAAATAAAATTAGAAAAAATTTAGGAAAAGATGAAGATAATGATGAAGAAGATATAAGAAATAATAAAATAAAAAAGAAAAATAATATAAAAAAAGATATAGAAGAAAATAATAAAACAAATCCTAAAAACAAAAAGGAAAAAATATTTGAAAATAAAAATGAAAATGAATCAGAAGAAGAAATTAATGATAATAAAAATAAGAAATTTGATAAAAATAAAAGAAATAATGAAGATAATGAAATATCTGACAATGAGGAATCAAATAACACAAATAAATTGAAATCAAAAAAAAATCCAATAAATTCAAAAGAAAAAAATTTAAATGAAAATAAAAAAAAATTATCTTCAAATAATCAAGATGAATTAAATAGAAAAAATTTAAATTCATCAACAGAAAGGAATAATAATAAATTTATAAAAAAAAATGAAAACGAAAAAGAAGAAGAAGATAAATTATTAGAAAAAAATTCAAAAAAAAATCAAAGTAATAATAAATTAGAAAATATAAATAAAACAAAAAATAAAAAAGATAATAATATAAAAGATAATAACTCTAAAATTAAAGATTTAGAAAAAAAGAAAATGTCTCAAAATTTTGATCATATTGAACCAATATCAATAAATAATAATGATATTTCAGATGATAATTTACTAAAAGATATGGTTAGAAATTTAAATGGTAAAAAAAATATTACAAATCAAAATTTGAATAAAATTTCAGAAGAAAAAAATAAAGGAAATAAAAAAGAAAGAAATAATAATAGTTCAGATATTACAAAAAATAATTATGAAAAGAATTTGAGAGGCACTAATGATGATAAAAATTCAAATAATAATAGTAGAAGAAGTTTATCAAAAAATGTATCTCTTCAAGATAAAGAAATTACTAAAAATCCCATCGATAAAAAAATTGGAGGGAAAGGGACTTTTAAACCTAATATTCTCAATGTTTTAGAACAAAAAAACAATGAATTTAAAAATAAAGAGAATAACCCAGAAAAAAATAATATAAATGATATTAAAACAAATAATAATAATAATAATTTTAGTGATAATATTAACAACAATAGTAATAATAAAAGATTTAGTTATGATATTAACAACAATAAGAACATTAAAAATGAAGATGATATTAAAAATTATAATATTAACAAGAAAAAGTTCATTAAAAATAAAGATGATATTAAAAATAAAAATAAAGATGATATTAAAAATAAAAATAATAATAATAATAATAATAAAAATAATAATAATAATAATAATAATAATAATAAAAATAATAATAATAATAATAATAATAATAAAATTAATAATAATAATAATAATAATAATAATAATAATAATAATAATAATAATAATAATAATAATAAAAATAATATTAATGATATTAATATTAAAAATGATTATAAAAAAGGCAAAAATAAATTACTTAAAATTAATAATGAAGGAAATAATTATATTGAAAATAACAAGAAATATTCAACTCCAATATCAGTAAAGCATCATTTATCAAATAATTTAAAAGAAATAACTAGATCTCCAACAATACAAAAGGAAAAATTTCAAGAGTTTAAAGAAAGAGTATTTAAAAATAAAGATAATAATTTAATGGAAATAGCGGATGAACCACAAAGAAATGATAATTATATGAATCCTTCAAATTTTAAAAATGAAAATTTATTATTTGATATAAGTAAAGAAAATAATATGCAACATATAAATACTCATTTTACAGTTTCAAATAATAAAGAATTTGAATTTGAACCAAAAGAACTTGAAGAAAGTGGAAATTTATTTTCATTAAATAAATCTAATTTTAGAGGTTATAGAAGTAATAGTGTTTTTATTCCTAATATTAATTCTTCCAATAAAAAATCTTCTAGTAAATTTAAAGAAAATAATAATTTAACTCCTTTTGATTATTTTAACAATGGAATCGAAGATGATAAAATTGTGACAAAAAAAGAAAAAAAAAAGAAAAAAAAAGACAATAAGTTAAAAATTGAAGATTTGGACGAACAAAAAAATAAAAAATCTGAAAATGAATCTAGTGATGTAAGTAGTGATAATAATTCAAGTTCAAGTGAAATTGATAGTAGTGAATATGATAATTTAAGAGTAAAAAAAGAAAATAATAAAAATAATGAATGTGATAATTTAAAAGAAAAAAATAATGATAATGAAAGTAATGAATATGATAATTTAAGAGTAAAAAATGATAATAAAACATATAATATAACAAATAATAATGATAATATGATAAAAATAAATATTGATAATAATATCAAAAATAATAACACTGATAATAATATTAAAGTTTTAAAAGCAAATAAAGATAGATATGGACATTTTGAAAAAAAAATGAGTGAAAATCTTAAAAGTAATTTATTAATGGCTACTACTCCAAAAACAAATAGGCATAATTATAATCAAGAAAATACTTTTAGATATGGTAGTATTAATAAATCTATTGATAAAAATAAATCAATAAAAAGTCCAAAAAATTCATTATTACTAAATTCTAAAAATCATAATGATAATAAAATAATGTTATCTCCTAATGAAGAATTTTATAATAATTTAAAACAAAATGAAATAGAAAATCATAGAGTAATTAAATCAGTGAGAGATTCACAAAACTTGAAAATAATTGATCAAATAAAAAAAGAAAAAAAAGAAGATTTTGAAGATATTAAAAGAAGAAATTCATTTAATTCTTTTTCTCAAAGAAGAAATAGTGGAAGCAATGTAAATAAATATTCTAAAACTCAAGAAAATTTTAATAAAAATTCACATAATAATTCTCTTAATAATAATAATAATGAAAATAAAAATGACGAAAATTCAAATAAAAATAGTTTTAAAAAAAGTAGATCAAAGCCATTGTTTAATCAAAAAAACTCTGTAACACCTTATAATAAAAAAAGAGAAAATACTTCTAATAGAAATGTATTAAAAACTCCTTCAAATATGAAACAAATAAATCAAAATTTTAAAAAAATGACTCAATCATTAAATATTAAAAAATTTAAAAATCAAAAATTTATTCAACCCAAAAATTTAATAATTAAAAATTGTAATAATAATAATAATATTAGTAATAATAATTTAAGTGACAACATTAACATAAGTAATAATGATATAAATAATAATAATAATTTTAATTATAATCATAATATAAGTAATAAAGAAGATAATAATGAAGAATCATATGTATTATTAAGAGAAAAATTTTTAGAATTTTTAAAAAGAAATTCAAATGGAAATATGCCAAATTATACAAAAGAAGAAGAAGAATTAGATGATATACTATTAAGAAATTTAGCAAAGAATGAAATACCAATAGAAAATGAAAATTTAGATAATATAAAATGTACAAATAATATGAGAGAATTTTTAACTGAATCATTAAATAATTTTAAATTATTAAGAATGAAAGAAAAAGTTCATGAAATTAATAATGATGATATAAACAATTCAAAATTTGAACCAAGAAAACCAAGTTTATTAGGTTTAATTCAATTAGATTATGAAAATGAAAATGATAATGAAAATAAAGGAACAGATAATATTTTAGAACCATTGGAATTAGAAAAAAGTACTTTCAATTTAAGTATAAGAAAATCTTTTGTTAACTCTTTTATAGGTAAGAGTCAAACTATTTTACCTACTGTTAAAAAAACTAATAAAGATAAAAGAGTAGGTTTATTTAAGTAATTTTTTCATAATTAAAATTTGATTATTTGGGAAATAAATTTAGAATTTTTATAAATAATCATTAAAAATTATTTATTTCTTTTATTTTTTACTGTTAAAGTAATAAATCTATTATATATTTTTAAAATTAATTTTTATCTATTAAAAAATTATTTTTATGTGAAAACTCCATTCCATTTTTTCTCCTTATTATATTTAAAATTAAATTTCTTTAATTAATTCTTTCTTTTTTAATTATAATATAGTTTTTCATAAAGATTATTTTTTTTATTTTGAATGTTACATTTTATTTTTTGATGATATGTTTTTATGAAAATAAGTTTCAATTATTTTTATTTTAACATTCATTTTTTTTTGAAATTCATTATCATCTTTGATATATTTTTGACTCTTTTGAAGAACATGTATCTTGATTTATATTTTTAATTGTGTTTCCTATAATAGTAAATTATCACTTCCAAAATTTCTTCAATTTCATATGAATTCATTTTAATTATAGTTTAGAAAGATGAATTAGTAATAAGATATTCATTATAATTTTTAACAAAACAATTGGCGAATTAAATTAAAAATAGACAAATAATTAAATGAATAAAAATTATGATTAATTAAGAAAAATTATAGCAAAATTTTGTATATTGATTTTTTTTCATCCAAATTATTTTAGTTACATTTTTTCAAATTCAAATACAAATTTCCCTTTATACAACATTACATCAATAATCTCTTTTTTATATATTATCCATCTTTTATTACATCTAATTTATATTAAGATAATTCTTCAAATATTAGTATAATTGAATTTTACTTATTTTATTTTTATAGTATTATAAATACAAAAAAACATTGTTTTACTAAATAAATTTATGATTTATATGGGAATTTCAATTGTAAAATTAAATAATTTTTTTTATATATTATTATTAATAATTCCTTATTATTATCAGGAATAAAAGTGTTTAATATATTTATATTAGGTGATCAAGCAAAAGAATAAAGTAATAATAATATATACTTTTAATATTTTGGTTATGTTATTTTTTTAATTTATTAAATTTATAATATTTTCAAATATTTAAACATTTTTTCAAATACTTTTATTAAAAAATGTCCATAAATTCAAATTATTTAATATGTAAAAATTGTTTTATGACACCAAAGATTGATTTTCAACTAAATAAGCAAAAAATATATTTTAATTGTTCATGTGGAAAAAAAGAGTCATCGTCATCTATAGAAAAATTTTTAGAAAATATTGATTTAAATAGTTTAAAATGTTCAAATTGTTTAAGAAATTACATTTCATTTCAATTTTATTTTTGTTCAGTTTGTAAAACAATAAAATGTAATAAATGTATAAAAAAATGCAATAAAAATAATCATAATTTTGGTGAAATTGAAAAAATCAATTTTAAATGTTTTTCTCATTTTAATAATAAAGCAAAATTTTATTGTTTTCATTGTAAAGAAAATTATTGTGAAAAATGTTTACATAAACATAAATTTCATAAAAATATAGATTTTTCCAAAATTATAATTACAAATAATGAAAATAAAAATTTGATGGAAAATTATAAAAAGTTGATTAAAAAATATAATGAAAAAATGAATAAAATCAAAAATAAAAAAGATGATATAATAAATAAATTAAATGAAATGATAAATAATTTAAAAAGTGAATTTGACAAATTTTACAGAAAAAATGAAAATATTTGTTTTTTTTTAAATCAAATATATAATTCTAGTAAAAATATAAAATTGGAATTTAATTATCAAAAATATCAAAATTTAATTCAAATCAATTGTTTTCAAATTGCTATAAATAGAATTGTAAAATCCAGTAATATTGGATCAAGTATTAAGAACCTTATAAATTATATGAATCATAATGATATAATTTTATTTTCGGAATTACCGAGTCAAAAACTTTTTATAGAAACAACAAAATTAAAGGAATTTTATCTAAATTTTATGGCTTTAGAAAACGGAAATTTTTTAAATTATAATAAAAATAATGTTGTAGAATATAATTCTGATTTAAAAATAATTTCTTCATTTGAGATAAATAATCAAATACATAAAATAATAGAAATTAAAAAGAATATTCTTGCAATTTTTTCATCAAATGAAAAAATTTATATTTATGAAAAAGAAAATAAAACACAAAAATTTATACAATATGAAATTTATAGTTTGAGTTATGGGAAATTAAAAGATTCTTATAAAAATTATATTATGGTTTCAACAAATTCAAATTCATTAATTTATGAAATTTTTAAAGATAAAGAACCTCTGAAATATAAAGTAAATATTGATAAAGGAATTTTTATGAATGAAAATTTAATTATATCATTTGATGATTCTGGTCTATTTTTTTTCTATTTTAAAAATAATACAAAACAAATATTTTATAGAGAATCTTTTGATAATATTAAATTAAAAAAAATAAATGATTCTAAAATTTTAGTTTACGATTTGCGAAGAATGTATCTAATTAATATTCAAACTAAACAAAATGAAATTGTTTTAACTCATTTGGGATATGATTTTGATAAATTATTTATTGCTAATGAACAAGATATTATAATAATGAAATATAACTATAAAATTAAAATTATTAATTCTAATACTTTTGAAATAAAACAAAAAATCAATAAATGCAATGATTTTTTTTTTGATGGAAAAAATTTGATTATTGATTTTGGTAAACGTATTTTTGAATATATTGGAGATAATGAAAATTCATAAAATTTATTATTGTCTTTTTAATGAATTCTAAAGTTTAGAACTTAAGATATTTAAATACCATATGTTATTAATAGATTTATTATTTCTTAACTCTTTCTTTTAAATTTATCTTTTATTATTCAATAATCTAAAATATCAAATCTTTTCTTTTTCATCATAATGTAAATTATTTAGGTTAGGTATAGTTAAAAGATATAAAAATATAATCTGAAATTTTTAAATTATTTTTTTATTTAAAAATGATTTGATTATATTATTTAATATTAATTTAATCTAATTTATTTTTTTATTATATATATTTTATTTTTAATGTTTATTTTGACCAAATGTAGTAAAATTATAAATATTAAATTTTAAATTTGATTCCTCTTGATTTTTATTTTTATTATTAATACAATTTTTACTATTTTTTGGAATTAATTTTCTAGTTACAATAATTTTGTTATTTTGAGAAACAGTATTCGGTTTTTTTGTTTTTTCAAGGTTTTTATTAGAGGATAAACTGGTATTACTACTATTTTGAACTGAATGATTATAAATATTAATTGGAATATCATATGATTTTAAAACATTTTCGCATAAATCTTCTGTAAAAAATTGTTGAGGATTATTCACAAATTTAGGACATATTGCTTTTTTAATTGGTTTATGAATTTTATTTTTATTTTGTCTTTCAACAAAATTAATATTTATATTATTATTAATATTAACATTTTTTGTTTTTGAAGACTCATCTTTATTATTTATATCACTTTCATTATTTGTTTTTTCAGAATTATTATTAAAATTACTATTTTCATTGTTATTATTTTCATTATTATTTTCTATTAAAATATTTTGATTTTCTTCAATTGAGACTTTTTGCTTATTATTTTCACTTCCATTAACATCATCAATTAATTGAGATATTTTTTCCAAAGAAATTTGTTTATCTTTTGAATTATCATAATTATTATTATTATTTATATTTTCATCATTTATTTCATCATTATTAAAATTATCAATGTTATTTATATTTTCCTGAATATAAATATTTTCGTTTTTTTTTTCGCTACTACTATTTATATTATATAAATCTTCATTTTCTTTATTTTCACTTGGAGAATTGATTATTAAAGGAGTTAATTTAGTAGGAATATCAAATTCATTATATTTATCTTGAGGAGTAGAATTTTGATCAAATATTGATAAATGAGTTAAAGTTTCTTTTCCATCAAATTTAATTATATGTTTCTCAGAAAATGTAATTAATTTATTTGTATTATCTAATTCATTTTTTGGAGTTTCTAAATCTGATTGAACTTTACTATGTTTTCTTATTTTATCTTTTTCTTCATTTTCTTTTACTTTTTCTGTTATTTCATTAAATATTCTTTCTTCTTCTTCTTCTGAATTTTCGTTTTTATTATTTGTTGATTTTAAATTATCATTAATATTATTATTTATTATATTATTGTTTTCTTTTTTTAATATTTTCTTTTCTTCTTCTTTTTCATTATTAATATTTTCGATAACATTATTATTAATTATTTCATTGTGTTTAATATTATTATTTTTGTTTGCTTTATTTTCTTGAATTTGATTATTATTCATTTCCCCAAAATTATATATAGGTTTATCTAAAATAATATTTTTTTTCTCTTTTTGATTTTCAATATTATCTTTATTTAAATTTTGAGATATATTACTTTGATTTATATTTTCATTTTGCTTATTTTGAGCACTTTTCTTTTTTTGATAATCAAGTTTCTTTTGAATTAAATTTTTATTAATTTTAATTTTTTTAATTTCTTTTTCTCCATCTTTAATAATAAAATAATCAGGTTCAATAACTTTTTCTTTTTCTCCATCTTTAAGAATAATTTTATGATTTTTTTTATTAATTTTATTTTCATAATTGTCTTGTGGCATTTCTTTCATTTCTTTATTATGACTTGAATTTGAAATATAAGAAATACTATTTTTTAATTCTTGTTTTAATTCATGAAATTTTTTTTGAAGATTATTATCTTGGTTTATATTATTATTTATGAAATTATTATTTTGAAAAGAATCATTAATATCATTATTATTTTCATTATTATTTTCTATATTATTTTCAAAATTATTTTCATTATTTTCAATGATATTTTTATTATTATTTTCATTATAATCAATTTCTTTATCATCATTATTATTTTTAAAAGAATCATTTTCCATTATAATTTCATTTTTAATATGATTAGAACAATTATTCTTATTAGTATAATCTCTTGATGAATCTTTTTGAATTAAATTTCCTTTTATTAAAGGAGTATTAATATTTGAAATATTTTTAATATCTTTGATTTTCAATGAAATTGGATTTTTAATTGTTTGAAGGTTAATAGGATTTTCAGGAGAATTATAGATATTATTATTTTGAGAATATTGATAATAATGATTATATTCTTGATTTCCATATCCTTCAATTTCATAATTATTATTTTTTGGAACAATTTTATTGACTGTTATTTTCATTTCTTTTTCAAATAAATTATTATTTGGACTTTGAATTGTATTGTATTTTGGTATTTCTAAATTTATTTTTTCTTTTGGTCTATTTGTTCTACTTGTGATATGATTAAAAGAATTATGATTCTTATTTAAATTAAAACTATTGTGGAAATTTTGATTTTTATTTAGATAATTATTGTAAGAACTTTTTATTTTATTTCTTAAAGAATAATTATTTGAATTTATATGATCAAAATTACTTTCATTATATATTCTATTTGTATTTAATGGATTTGAAAAACTAATGTTATCACTTCTCTTTAAATTAACATGTATAATATTATTATTATTATCATTTCTATATGTATTACTTTCATTATAAAATGTTCTTCCACTTATAATTTTTTTATATTTATTATTAATATTTTCTCTTCTAAATGAAAAATTATTATTATATTCAGGAGAAATAGAGTTAAATTTTCTGTTATTATCTATTGAAATGGTTAAATTTTTCTTATTGATATTATTATTATAATCATACAAAGAATGTAAATTTTGAGTTGAATTATATCTCATAGAAGAATGAGCTCTTTCTGTATTATTAATGACATTATTTGAATAAATATTATCCATTGTTGACATTGTAGTTACAGAATTTTTAAAATTTATTTTGGAATTAGAATTATCATATAATTTATTTAAGCTAAAAGCTCTATTATCTATTTTGTTTTTAAAACTCTGATTTAAAGGAGTCAATGGATTATCCAATAAATAATTGATTCTTTCAATTTTATGATTTAATAAGTCAAATCCCATTTTTATATGAATCATATCAGTAGAATTTAAATTATTTTCTGCGTTTCTTAATATACATATAGGAGAATAATCATATCTTCTTTTATTATTTCTTAAATATCTATCAGAATTATAATTTGATTGTTTTGAAAAATAATCTATTTTATTATATAAATTATCCTTGTTATCCTCTATATTATTTGAAAGTGGGATTGAAGGTCCTAATGGATCGGAATAATATTTTCCTTTTGGAGAAGAAGGTGGTTTATATTTAAATTTTTGATTCATTAAATTAAAATTTAAATTTATAACAAATTAAAATAATGATAAAAAATAAAATATTTCCAGATTTAATTATAATTTTATTCATTTTCAAAACGAATAAATGATTTTAAAGCTATTGTTTCATTATTATTTATTTAAATAAATGCACGGGGTGGTATTTCAAATTTAATCCTTAAACTTTTTTATTTCCAGACAAAGAAAATGAAAAAAGTGAATAATTTAAATAATAATAATATTCACCCTACTTTTGGAATGAGAAATATTAGTAATAAAAAGAAAAATAATATGTTTACTGCAATTTAAGTTAGGTTGACCTTAAATGAATACAATATATATTCTTCCACTTCATTTATTGGTCAAAGAAATACTTGCCTATTATAATTTAAATTGTCTAAAGATGAAAATTGAATAAAAGAATTAATAAAAGAAAAACAAAATAAAGAAAGATCAAAATAATATGAAAATCTTTTTTTTGAAGAAAAACAAGAAAAGTTTAATTGAAGAAAATTAGAAATTAAGTGGTTATTAAAAGAAACAAGTAAAAATAAATAAATAAAAAAATATATTTTTTAATTTAATTTAATTTGAAAATTAATTAAGAAAAAAGAAAAATATAAATAATAAATAAATATTAATTTATTAAAAATTTTTAAAATAAAAATTATTTAAATTTTCATGTGCAATATTAATTTTGAATTTTAAAAATATAAATTTTTTTTATTTGACTTTTTTACCCTTTTTTTTCTTCAGGAAATAAATCATAATCATCTTTTAAATCTTTTTCTCCCATTAATTTATAATCTAACATTAAATTATAAAATTCATCATATTCCATAGAAGATAAAACATAATCAAGAAACGAACAAGGTAAATTTTCTTCTTTTGCAAATTGACAAGCAAAAACAAATTTTTCAGGACTTAATTTTTGGTCTTCTAAAAATAAATTTAAAGTTTTATCCATTAATTCAGAATATTTTTGAAAAAGAGAATAATTACTTAAACTTTGTTCTCCAGATTCTTTTGCAATTTCTAATTTAGAACAATTTTCAAATAAAAAATTTTGAATTGGAGTTGTAAATTCTGGTGAACTTCCAAAAGATTCAAATTTCATTATTATACTATAATTTTTTATTTATTATTAATTTACTCAAAATATTCTTTTATTTGTTCCTCTGTAATTTCTATATTTTCTTGTTGATTATCCATTAAATTAATTAAAAATTTAAATTAATTTAATTTGATTATTCATTTTTTAATTTAAATTTTTTTTATTTAACATGTTATAAAAATTACAAATATAAAATCAATAAATACACAATCAATTAATTTTTCAAATCTTATTTTTAATTGAAAGTATTTGTATTATTAGTTATTTATTTCTCTACAAATTTAGAAAATTCAAATTTATCTTTGTGTTTTATTTTAATTTATTTTATTTTTTCTCTTTTTAATTTTTTATTTTATTCTTTTCATTTTTTGCGAAATTAACATTTCAGCTTCTTCTTTTTTTTTTTATTAGTCCAGAATTTTTTCTTTAATACTTACTTTTTCATTTCTTAAGCTAAAATTTTAAATCTATTATTATCATGATTTCTTTTTTAAAAATTTATTTTTTCAAAAAGAGTATATTGAATGTAAATTTTTTAATTTATCTTTTTGAAAGGAGTAAATACATCAATTTTTTTATTTATATTTATTTTCACAAAAATAGTTTTCAAGATTTTTATTAAAAAGTTAATTGACTTTTTAATTTTATATTTTTTCTTTAATTGATTATCTTTTTTATTTTAATTTTATAAGAAATAAATAAAATATATAATCAAAAAATATATGTTTAACAATTACACCCATTGCACATTTTACAATTATCATTTTCAGTTAAAATAATATTTTCATTCAAAGAAGTATTCTCATTATCATTTCCAATGATAGAATTAGAAGTATTTAAAAGAGAACTTACAGTATTTACACCATTCATTAATGGAATAACGAATCTTAAATAAAGTTCATTTACTGCACTTTCGAATAATAAATTTATATTTTCTCCTGTGGCAGCACTAGTTTCTATATATTTTTCAATTTTATTTTGATTAATAAAATCATCAATTATACCTTTTTCAATTTTTCTTTCTTTTTCTTTATCTTTTTTATTACCAATTAAAAAAATAATAATACCTTCATTTATATTATCTTTTATTTCATTAATCCAAAAAGAAAGTTTATTAAAACTTTCTAAATTTTCAATGGAAAAAACTAAAAAAATACATAAAGCACTTTTATAAAAATTTTTAATTAAAGAATGATAAACTTCTTGTCCACAAGTATCCCATAATTGAATTCTTATTTTTGAATTATTTACTTTATAATTCTTCCAAGTGTGATCAAAGCATATAGTTGCTTTATAATCTTCATTAAAAATATTATTTACTCCTTTTGAAATAATACTACTTTTTCCTACACCAGTTTCACCTATTATTACTGTTTTAAAATTATATTCTGCTGTTATGTCTATTGGTAATGGAGTTATTTCCAATAAATTTCCTCCATTTTCATCTTTCATTTTTGTGATTTTTTTTCTGAATTAATTTTTAAAAATTTTTTTATTGTTTTAAATTAACTTTTAACTTAAATTTAATAAGAAATATAAATTTTTTTTATACAATTTTTTTGAAAAATTTGAGAATAATATTAAAGCTTTAATTATATTTAAGGTTGGGGGTTGGTCAAAAAAATAGATGAGGTTATTTAAATATTAATTTAATTGTTATTATTAAATTACTTAATCATAATAATAAACATAAAATATAAAAATCTCAAATTTATAAAAGAAAACAGTTTTTTTAAATAATTTAAAAATTGATATTTAATTATTAAATAATTTAAATTATTTTTAATAATAACTTTATTTAAGAATCATCATCAACCAAATATCTAAAAGAATAAGGAATAAAAGAATAACCATCAGCTTTATAAAATTTATTTTGAAATTCAACCCAATGTAATCTTAAAGTATGAAGAAAACATTCCATAAAATCCATTAAAATCAAAACAAAAAAATTAATGTTCGCAAAAATAAAATATCCAATAAAAACAGTAATAAAACCTAATCCAAAATAGAAATCTCCATCAACTAAATTATCCTTTAAACTTTTTTCAAAAAAGACTTGAGTTAACTGAACATGAGCTAAAGACAAAGCCCATAATCTTAAATAAGAAGCAGTATTAGAAACAGTAGATAAAACAAATTCAATAATAGAAATAATTTGATTAATAAAAAAATCAATAAATTGTTTTTGTTCTAATCCTTCAACTTTTATTTGACTAACATGAACAACTAAATCATTATTAATATTATTATTATTATCAATAACATTATTATCATCATTTCCAACTAAATGTAATCTATTACTTCCTCTTTTTAATCTTTTATATTTTTTATATTCTAAAAAAGGTTTTGGAAAAATCATAATAGGAATTAAAATAATTAAAACAACTATAATAAAAGTATGAAAATTTTCCTGAGTATATTTACCATTATTACTTTTAGATCCCCATAAAGGATTATCATCAACAGAACCTTTTTTAATTAATATATTTATTAATTGTGTTATTATACTTGGAGCTTTAGAATAATCATTTGAATAATCTGTGTTCCATTTTGTAAAAATCAATATTATCATATATCCAAATAATAAAGTCATAAAAATTAATTGTGGTATAAATTCAAATACAAAAGATAAACAATCATTGAAATTTAAATCATTTAAACCTTTTAAACATATTCCAAATATCATATGAAAAACACCAAAAATTACACTAAATTTCATTTTAAATGAATTAAAAAATTGTAATTCATTATCTGAAATAAACCATTTAGGATCCATTCCTATAGGATAAACACAATCTTTTTTTTTAGCATAATCTCCATTCTCTAATTTATAATAACAAGATTTAAAAATAGGAATGGGAATAGATAAAAATTCATTATATAATAAACCACAATAAATAGAGCATAATCCTAATAAAAGTAAAAAATATCTAAATTTAATTAAATATTTGAAAATAGATTGTTTATCTTTTCTAATTTTCATTTCATTAAAAATTAAATATAAAGAAAAACCAAAAATAATTGTACCATGTCCAATATCACCAAACATTACACCAAATAAAAAGGGAAAAGTAACTATATTAAAATAAGCTGGATTTATTTCTCGATATCTTGGAATTCCATAAGTATTAACAATTAATTGGAAAGGATATAAAAAATCATTTGAAAAAATATATGTTGGTTTAATTATTAAATTATCATCATATATATCTATAAATGTTCCTAATGATTTACTTTCATCTTTTGAAACTCCAGAATTTAAAATTGAAATTAACATATCTTTAAATTTTGATAGAACCCAAACTTCACCATCAATAAAATTTTCTCTCATTATACATTTATTTAAATTTGTATATATCATATTTTCTTTTTTTGTATATAATTTATATAAACTTAATCTTCCTGGTTTATCTTCATTTCCACATATTTCTCTTAAAAAATTTTTAATTGAACCTTCTGCTTGAATTAAATATTCTTTTTTTTCTTTAATTGTTAATTCTAATTGAGTTAATACATTAGTTCTATTATTATCTTCAGGTGGATTATATTTACTTGCGAATAAAACATCACATATCATTAATAATTTCTTTAATAAATATTCTCTTCCTTCATTAGGATAAAATATTATAAATATTTTTTTTTCAACTTTTTCATTTTTTGTAAAATCAAAAATTAAATTTGAAGGATAAATAAAATCAAAAAAAGTAATCATTGCTCTTCCTCTAGAAGCTCTTAAAACCATCCTATTCATTTTTATTTCATCAGTTGATTTAATTATTCCCATTAAATGTAAAAGAGAATTATTAGGATTAATAATATCAATATTATTATTATTTAATCCTCCAGTTACATAAAAATATTTTTCAAAAACTACTTTTTTTTCTAATTCAATTACTAAATCTTCTTTTATTTTTTCATAAGCTTCTATTAAATCTAAAATTTTTCTTTCACCTTCTAAAATTTCATTTTCAATAAAATCAAAATATGAATTTAATGACAAATCCCTTATATTAATATCATAATCTAAATCATTAATAAAATCTTCATATTTAATATAATTATAAATAATTTGATGAAAAGTATTTGCATATTTTATTATATTATTTATTTTTATTTCTAAATTTTCACATCTTTTTATCATTGGTCCAAAATTTTTTTTGGCTTCTAAATCATCTTTATTTAAATCTATAAATTCAATTACATCAAATTCTAAACGACCAAATGCATCCATTATTCTAATTGCTCCTTCTATTTCTCCTGGCATTCTAATTTTTAAATGTAAAATTTTATCAGAACGAAATAATCCCATATATAATTTATTTTTTAATTTTAAAAATTAGACTTAATACTTAATAAAACCAAATTTAAATTAAATAGATTAATTCAAAAAAAGATTGAAAAAATATTTATTATTAATATTATATTATAAATCATTAATGTTTATCACACAATATTTGAAAAAAATAATTCTTTAAAATAATTAAGTTAATATCCTTAAAATTTTTAATGTCGAGAAAATATTAAATACAATAATTATATATTAAAAATGTCTTGAAAATAATATTTTTATTATATAATTGAAATATAATATTTCATAAAGAAATATAATAATTGTTGATTTTTATTTTTATTATTAAAAAAATTATCGAATTTATTATATCTTTTGGAAATTATTAAAATTATAATAATTTAAATATCCATTTATATTTTTTTCACTAAGATTTTAATACTATAATTATATTTTCATTAAAAATTTAT